>VOQJ01043175.1:0-19201 GCA_015052665.1 Apistogramma diplotaenia
AGAATAATAGAATTAGACAGCAAGCAAGCTACAGTAAACAGTTAGCAAACAAATTATCTATGCTTTTCTTCAAAAGGAGCGGCGCATGGACTTCATTTATAAGTAAAGGTATGAAGATAACGTTTTTTTGTATGCTAGTTTGTATATGTAAAGATTCCTGATGTGAAATTTTAAACAAAACACGTTAACTGTTGCCAATCAAATGGTGAATAAGCTGCTCTGTAGGTTGATATGTTTGTAAATCTGATGTGATGACATCAGTGGCCCACTAGCCATGAAATCACTACATGTCACTGGACCCTGCTGTCCAAATGTCATAGAAAGTGAGACTCATGAGACCTGGCAATATTTTTCCATTTTGTTCAGTTTTAGTAAAATTTAAATTTTGGCAAATTGTAACCTCAGTTTCCTGTTCTTAGTTGACAGTAGCGGCTCAAGGTGTGCTCTTCTGCTGCTGAAGCAACCTTTTTCAATGTATGATATCTTCTGCATTCCTGGCAAGTGGTTATTTGAGTCACTGCTGACGTCTGGGCCTTCATTTCTAACCTCTGACATCAACAAGGTGTGTTTGTCCAGAGTACTTCTGCTATTTTGAATTTATCTACATGCCTAATTGCATTGAGCTGCTGCCATGGGATTGGTTTATTGGATATTTGTATTAACAGCCAGTTGAATATTAATACCTAATGCCATTGGCCGATAGACAAAGAGGCTCAATGATCATATTCTGAAGAAGAGCAAAATTTTACAGTGGTGCCCATACAGTCAGTGTAGTGTGAAAGTGGAACTGCAAGCTCCACTTTATCTTCTATCAACCATCATATATTAAAGGTTTGAAATGGTGAATTCCTTTAATACTGTATGATGTGTTGAAATTATGTTTTTTGGATACATTTTTGTGTAGGTTGTGTGTAATGACCAGTAACTAACTCCCACAATGTAAGATTTGGTCTGAGACTGTTTATAGTGTTGTTTTCAATGTCATTGCTCCCTCTTGCTAAGGGAGTCGGTTGAGGCAGAAAGCTGATAATAACTTTGTGGGGAAGATGAAAGATGTTCTTGTGAAACAGCTGAAACAAATGGCCCTGTACGCTGTCCTCTCTTTGTCCCTTTCTTTTGATAGATTAAAAGTGTTCTCCTTCTAGTTTAGTCATCCCTTTCACAAGAAAATGTGTTAAGCATACCATATGTAACATTCTTTCTCCATCTCTATTTCACATGCTCTGTTCCTTTGTGTGTTTGTGTGGGGAGGGTCTTACCGCCCCCTTTGTATTCTGACTTTATTCTGTGAAGCACTGTGCAGATTTTTAGGCTTTCTCTGACATTGTTGTGTTTTAATTGCACTTTGATTTAAACAATTTTTCATTATGCACCATTTTTCATAATGCCATAGATGGTTTCGCAGTGATTTAATTACACTGCACATTGTGTTGATGCATTCATCCAGTGGCCTGGAACTGGCACAGTGCATATAAGGGTATTTATGATTTCCTGTGGTCACCAGTGAGCTACGTGCAATTCATAAAGCATAAACAATAACAATGAAATACAGAAAGTCCACAGTACCGAGTGTATGGGGAAAAGATTTGATAATAAACTCACTCAACATCAGAACTACAGTCTGTTTTATTACAAATTGCCTGCTTCTTCTGCAGCTGTGGTGCTTTTACATCTGCTGCTGGTTTTCTCAGTGTCATCTACGTTCTGTTTCAGGGTGCAAAGCTCATTAACAGTAGCAATAAGTGCTCCAGGGGGACTTGAAGTGCAACTATTAAATGTTTAATATTTTCTGTCTCACACAGTTAACTCCATATGTTTATGGACATGGACACTTTTCTTCCTCTTTACACCACCACAATTGATGTAAAATAATCAAGGTGTAATTGCAGTATTGCATCAAGTGTTTAGGATTTGCATCCGTCTTTATATGAAAATTTCAGAGTCTCAAAAGTAATTGATCTTTTTACATACATGGGTTGTTTTTAATACTTGGATGAAATTTCTTTGTATTGGTTGCCTGCCTGAAGTCTAGCATCCGTGGACATCATCGAATGTTGTTTCCAAGTTTGACAGATGATGATGTATATGCTTCAGATCATAAGCTGCTCCTTTCCATCTCCATACTTTTCTCTTCCCAACATTCTGGTTGAGACTTGTTGTAAACACTCGTCTGAGTGTGTTCTTTGCATAGTTGAATGTTGTGAGGTTGTTTTTCTTAACCATAGAAATACTTTTTTCTTCTTTCAGTTCAGTTTTTATATTTATTTAGCACCAATTGATACCAATAGTCATCTCAAGTCCTGCTAATGACTTAATTGTTTGACTCAGGTGTGTTGAAGCAGGGTCGCATCCAAAAGCTGCAGGACACCGGCCCTCGAGGCCTGGATTTGAGTATCCCTGCCCTACAATGTTAAAAAGAACGATCATACGATCCCCAATGAGCAAGCAATTTGGTGACGGAAAGAAAAACTCCCTTGTAACAAGATGAAACCTCCAGCAGAACCAGGGTCATCAAAGGGCAGCCACTGCTGGGACTGGTGGGGGGGTGAAGGGAAAAGAGAGAAAATGAAGGCAGGACAAAAGGCAAACTATGGGAGACAGAGCCAGGGTTTAATAATTAATAATGATTAAATGCAATAGTGGTATGTAGAAATGCAGGAAATAAAAAGAAATGAGTGAAGAAGAAATGCTCAGTGCCTCATAAGCTCCCAGCAGCCTAACCCTATTACCAGATATACTAAGAGATGGTCAGGGTCAACTGATCAGCCCTAATTATAAGCTTTATCAAAAGAAGTTTCACACCTAATCAAAAGTAAGGAGATTGTTTGTCTTCTGTATGTAAACTGGGAGCTGGTTCCACAGAAGAGGGGCCTGAAAGCTGAAGACTCAGCCTCCCATTCTACTGTACTTCTAAAACTCTAGGAATCACTCTGTGATTTCAACCCTTGCAGTCTGAGAGCACAGTGCTCTGTTAGCATAATAAGGTTACTATAAGGTCTTTAAGATAAGATGGGGCCTGATGATTCAAGGTTTTGTATGTAAGAAGAAGGATTTTAAATTCAAGTCTCAATTTAACAGGGAGCCAATGAAAAGAAGCCAATCTGGCAGAAATATGGTCTTCCTCTCCAGTCCCTGTCAGCACTCTCGCTGCAGCTTTCTGGATCGATTTGAGCGACTTGATAATCATGAATCACAACAGCCCAGCCTAGAAATAATGCATGCATGAACTAGTTATTCTGCATCACTCTAGGAAAGAATGTTTCTAATCAGTGTTAATTTGGACAGCAAATTTTGATTTAGTTTTAGTCATAATTTAGTCATCTGAATAGTTTGTTTCAGTCTAGTTTTAGTCAACTAATCATCACGAGGATATAGTCGACTAAAATATAAAGGATGTGAATGCTTTTTAATTAATTCCATTTATCACTTTTTGCTATGAAAGTATTTTTAATTGTGCAGTTCAAATGAATGTTAGCAGAGCAGTAAATCAGTGAATAACTGGCAGAGTTTCATTCCACATCTCCCTATTTCAGACACACAGCACAGTAGACCTCTCTAGGTCACAGTGTTTACTAGAGGCAGACAGGTCATGACATGCACTAATTAATTGTAAGTAAAACTACCTGATCTCTTTCGTGCACTTTCTACAGCTAATGTGCCCTGCACATTGTAGCGTTTCACCGGCTTCCCCCACCCCCACACCACATCCACCTTGGTGTTGTACAGAAACAAAATTACCAAAAATAAATAAGTGTGGCTATCCAAAAGCATTTTTGCAAAGGGTTGTTAATTTTAAATATGAAGTCTGAAATGATATCAGCATATGTACATGTTATCCCTGTGAGTCAAAATGTTCAGGTTTCAGACTGATTCTAAACACTACGGTAGGTTTCTGATCTGCATCATGTAAAAAATGTTTGTGTAGGAAAGCAATATGTGATCAGTTTTCCTCAAGAAGAAACCACCAAACAAAGCAGATAGTTTCTTTTTTGAGATCAACCATCAACAGCCAAAAGGCGGCGTGTTTGCTTGTTCGGGCCACATCCCAGGAGACTCCTGTGAACAGACCCTATGTGATGCTAGATTTTCAACTAAAACCAAGAGAAGGCTGTATAAAAGGAGATGCTGAGAACCACAAGCTGCAAGCATATCACTGAAAAGCTTTTCTGGTAGGAAAACTTGACAGAATGATTTGTTACTGTAGTCTTGCTGAAGACCCTGGGCTCGATTATAATGTAGCTCTTTGTATTACTTCTATTACTTGCAAGCTTTGTGTTACAAGCAATAGTGCAGGGAGATGATATACAGACAGCAGTGACAGCAGAAAAAACATTTTACTGTTTGACTTTCAGTATTTACTGACAGAAATTTTCCATTTCATTCAGCATGTCAGTGTATTCGACTGACATTGCCTCACCTTTTACCGGGGATATAAGTCTCTAGGCACTGTTTCATACAGCTTCACACGGAAAAATTAAATCCACCGTTGTGCCCCAGAGCTTACAGTTAATTTATGTAATATTTACTCTGCTATAATCTTTGCTACTGTGGAAGAGCATCCTGTCCACTTGTATATTCCTGATCAAGACATGCTTGAGAAGTAGTAGAACGACTTGACTTGGGTAAATGTACAGTAAGCTGTATCAAGGTCCAGTAATGGGGGATATTTTTCTTCCATAGATGAGTCCAGGAGTAAAATAAGGAGCCAGAATTTTCTAAATAAGTTCACTTTATATAACTAAGGTGAAATATGAGTGAACTAACAAAAAATGCAAAGTTATAGCCGTGAGAGAACCTGTGACATTTCCACTGCTGTAGAATTTGGCCTAATACTGCTATTGTTCTTCCATTAAAACAATTCTGTTTACTGCTGCAGGGGGAAGAGCCTGCCACTTTAAAATGCCTTTATCTCAGAGTGCAACATTTTCTGAATGATTCCTTAAATGTGGGACAGGGATAATGTCTATATTTGCTTTGTTAGAGTCTGAATTGAGGTGATGCCCCATGCTTTTTGGGTATTTAATGAGTCTGAAAGACTTTTTAAACTTCAGTAATTTCTACTGTTGTGTGTGCATCTTCATGACTGTGCCTGCTGTGTGTTTATGCATTTGTGTGGAATGAAATGAACATATCCAGATGCACACAGTGACACAAACGAAAGGTGCAAGAATCCCATGTTTGAGGATTCCGATTGATAGAGCAGCACTGTGTGGGCGATGAGCTGTCAGTCAAATCCACATGTACAAGCACAAGTAATGCATGAAGGGAGTTTGAGATTTCACTGTCATCTTCAGACTGGTCCCCTGCAGTTCCCCCATAAGACCCAGCCCACCTTCTGACTCCGTTTCTGCTCCACTGGCCACAAAGACTGCATAGTCTGTGCGTGGGGCTAGAGCTGACTGCAAATCATTGAGGTGAACAAATAAGGTAGCCTCAAGACAGCCAGTGTCTCTCCATATTTGTTTAAGCTAATTTTGCACAGTGCCATAAGTTGTGTGTTGTGTGGATGTTACTTGTTTTATAACATTGGGAGTGGAAGGGCTTATTTTTTTTAAATTTGCCATTGTACTGAGCTACAGCACACCCAGTAAATGTAGTAATGTGTAATGTAAAGTATAACATTAAATTAATACCACCTGGTGCTACTGTCGCTGTTCCGTTCCTGCTGCAGTACCGCTGCCTGCCGCTGGATGCCACCGATGCATCCTGATCTCATTCGCCGCTCTCCATGGTTCTGAAATGTTTAGCGGAGCAAATACCCAGATGTGCCATCATTTGCAAAAACTGTGCCTAAAGAAATGTAACAGAGTCTACACTTGTATTATACCCAGCTATAAATACGGGCATTAAATCCTACTGGGTCAAAACATCTGATGCTGCTCATTTCATCCCTGAGTAAAGAAATAATGTTAACACTTTGGAATCAACCTGTGGGACTGAGTCGTAACTGGGCCTTTGATAAGCTACGTGAGAGAAAACTGTGCTGCACTTAATTTGTATATAGTTTGCTCAAACTGAGGCAGGAACAAAGAAAGTGAGGCATAGAGCATTACTTGAGTGCTTCTTATGTCACAACAGCAGGTAAAACTTATGGGAGCTGTAAATGGCGTCATGCAGAGGTGAGTGCGACGCGGATCCAGATATGTTCACGACTACCAGTATCAAGCCAGTCGCTGGTAGGTACAGTGATATAGGAAATAACAGGAATTTTCCTCCCAAATAAAATAACTGTATGTATTCACAGGCATGGTGTTTTTAATTCATGTCCTCTGTGGGAAATTTGCAACTGAGATTACCTAGAGAAAAAAGAAAACTAACTTTCATACAGCCCCTTAGTCCTTATACTAAGCTAGTGCTGGTACCAAAGTATAAGGTGTCCTAATGGATGGGAAAAGTTGGCATGTTAGAGAGGGGAAAAAAAGACCAAAGTACTGGGTAATATAATCGAGGTTTGGGAAAATTTTTCTTCTGAGAGGTTTACTCTTATTGATATTTTGAATGATCTATTTAGATATTTTTGTAGGCCTTTTCCAAAACGTATTAGGTTGTAATAGTGGTTGTTTGTAGAGTCCTGTACTTAATTAAGTAAGCCCTTTAAGTCATTTAGAATTTATTTATTTATTTATTGGGGGGGGGTGTACACTCAGAAATACACAATTTGACTTCCACGCTGTGAGTTTTCTTGCCGTGTCTTTTCCCACTGTCAGAAACGGTTGCTCACCGACGAGGCCATTATTTTGAAAAGATTAGCCGGACGTTCAGCGCTTCACCTGAGCCATCTCTCTTCGTGAGAGCTGAACGGTGACACTGGCTGGTTGGTTGGGCACACTCGCGCTGGCTGCACTCTGAAGTTTAAACGTCTACGAAGCTGTGTCTCCCCTCTCTTAAAATCAAGACAGAGCGCGTAGATTTCGACCGGCAAACAAACATTTCCCCTCACACATTTTTACCACAACGCCATTTGTTTTTTGGAGAAGGACTCAAGCCGAATATGACTGAAGCGCTTCGGCACAACCCGCGGCGACTTCTCCTCTGATTCACTGTGTTTGCCTGGCGACGGAATATAACGCTTTAATGACATTTTTACGCACGGAGACGGAGACTTGCTGAATGAAACTTTGTGCCGTTTCTCCCGGATGGGTGAAGAAGCTCCACTTGGTGCTGTTTGTTTCTTTAGAGTGAGCGAGTTGACTGACGCTGCGGACCGCTGAATGGGACGCACTTAAAGATGGTTGGTCACCTCAAGTTCCAGGTCGGGAGGTTAACAACAATGTCAGGGGTCGCCCGTTTTGGAAAATGATTGCTGGCAGCACCGACGGTAAAATAATGGTCAGAAGATGTCTAGTAACGTTCAAACCATTCAGGTGAGAACAAAGAGCTCACACAGTTTTCCTGTAGCCTCCAGCATTGTGTGCATGTTCCCCGCTGCCTTTTTGTTTAGCATTTAAGGGTTTTTTCCCCGACTGAATCAACTTCTGACTAGACAGAGTTTTAAAGCCCTAAAAGCAAAATTCGGCAACGTGCACATCCACGGGAGAGAAGCCGTGCGTACATGTGCTGTCACTCATCACAACACCCCCACACCAGATGTGCCTCTGATCAATTCCTTCGAAATCCATATGGATAAAGAGGTAATACCCAGCTGTAAATGTTGATAGAGCCGCTGTAAGCAAGACTGTACAATCAGCTCTAACTCGCAGTAGTTTCGTATTGCACGGATCGCTTTTTTTATCCATGTGTGGCTGTGCTTTGCATATAAAGGGTAAATTGGAGAGGATTCTTTACATATGACTTAAAGAGTTTATACTTAACTGAGCCGATCTCTGTCAACCTGCTTAGTTTTATTTTTTGATAGTGGCAGATTTTAAATCTATAGATTTAATCTGGCCCTAATTTTGGGAGGATACCCCCATCTCGGCTTTGCCGTTTAACCAGTTTCCATCTGCTAATGCTGCTGAGTTTATGTAGTGGGGCTGGGGAGCGGTGCAAAAGCCGTGCAATCTTTGGAAAATTAAAAGAGACAAACGGGGGTGGGGTGGGGGGAATCCCCCTGATGGTTACATTCATGTTACACTGAATTACTTCACCTATCATCTACTCAGTAGAGCAAGCACTAATTCAAAAACAATTTCAGCTCAGCAGCTTTGTGATAAAACCGAAGCAACCTGACAACACAGACAATGACAGCTTGCTTCAGATTTGTGTAGCATCACATGCGAAATGGTGCTAGATTTTAGACCTATTATTACGTCATATTTTACCTTCATTGAAATTAAAAACCACTGAGCTGAAATTCTCTTGCCAGACTCAATGTAGTGTGCACAGATCACTCGGGCAGCTGTGGTACATGGAGAACTGTATCATTTTTAATCTTTAAGTGATATTGCTATGCTCAAAAATGGTACTTGTCAAAGCATAACTTATGTTGTTAAATTTCTGTCTGCTAATTCCACAACATGAGAGTCTTCAGCAGCATTTAGGCTTGTTGAGGTGCCAGGAAAAGTTTCTTGGAAAACAACTAACACCTACGCCCTAGCTCCTTTGTGCCTGGCAGAACTGCTCTCCCTTCAAAATCATCTACCTAGAGGCAAAATCTGATAAGTATATTTGTGAGGAAGCCAGTTAACTGATAGCACATCTCTCCCTCTGATCCAATTATAAGGAGCAGAGCATTTACTTTAAGCCTGTTAATTAAAGACTCGTCAGGCAGGACCGGGGCATAATCCTCTCATATCACCCACCTAACGCCACCTCGGAAAAACGGCTAAATGATAAGAGAGGGAATGTTTGCCCTAGGACAGCATTAGACCAGCCTGTGTACTCCCACATGAGCTAAAAATCTCCCTTTCCCTTTCCAGTAGCCTGTTTCCTATAAACGTTGCTGCCTTTGCTCCGTCTTCTGCATTTTTACACACAGAAAATATTATTACCACTGAAATGAAGAGAGATTGGATTTAAAAACTGGGTTTAGCTACAAGAATCCGTTTTTTGTCTTTTGTGTAACCCCTTTATCTTTTTCCAATTGTTTTTATTTATTTTAATAATATGAAGCGTTAACAACAACAGTGATTTGCAAATAACAGGTACATCAGTACCTGATGAGGTTGATTTTTCTGCTTCTATCACTGGCTTTCTGAGCAGGTGTAAGTATCATGACCTCACACTGATGTCAGTCTCTTGATCTGAATGTCTGTATGGGTTTAAGTCACATCGGTGACTGAAGTATTGCACTCCGGCTCTCTGACGTGGATGTTTTATTTCATAATGTTACAGTTTCCTGTGGGAGAGACAATGAGATTAATAACAAAGCGAAGCAAAAAAGAATGTGAAACTCTGGTTAGATACTGAAACTTTGAAATGGCAAGTATGATTATGGTTTCTTTACACACACACAGGTCTCTAACATGCTGACACTTCATTTATTCAGGCCACTTGCTGTAATCCTGATGGACACAGTGATAATCATTTTAAAGTATTATTAAATAACCTGCTTCCAGCACCAGAAAATAATGCTGAGAAGAAGGATTGAGAAGTCTCATATCAAAATGTACTCATGTGTCCTGTAATCATTTAATGTCCTGTTTGCATAGCAGCTTGTTTTTGATGCAATCCATTAAAGGCAACCTACTGTATGGTGATTTATTTTTCTCAGCTTCAACATATTCTTGTGTTTAAAGAAGGAAAAAAAGTTCTTCTCAAAGAAGTCACATCTTGTTGGCTGTTCTTGATTACACCTGATTATATTATTTATGACTCAGGACAAGACACATTGGCTCTGTCTCGAGATCAAACTCACTCCAGTGACTTGCCAAACCACCAAGCTCTACACTTAACAAATTAGTCGACATCTCTATCCCTTTTGATTAGGTCAGCTCAGCAAATCTTCTTTTAAGTGGTCATTGCTCTTTGGTGTTGATAGTAATTCGCTTCTTCGTTATTAAGAGGTTTCATTCAGAAACTGGTGTGACAGGAGCTACTTACCATTTCAGGAAGCGCTGTCAGGTTTCATACTGGGCTGGGCGTTCATGCACACAACCCTCGCCCGCCTCTGGAGGGAAAGCAAATATGAATTATTCATATATTTGTTTTTGTTAAGATTCAGCTTTTCAGCTTTGCTGAAGGTAAAAGTTTAATAAGTTACTTGTGCCAGATTGGCCCTAAATTTGACTTGTGCGAATTGCCATAATTACATCACAAACACATGCTGTTTTCATCTTTTACTTTAAGCTGGGTATAATTTGTGTTTTTGGCCTTTTACTATAAAACAAATACAAAGCATTTACCCAAACAAATCTACAGGATTTAGGGGAAAAATTGAAAATCTTTCAAGAGTGTCCAGTTGTGGTGGTTTTAGTGGACCAGCAAACATTCTAAAAGTTGGATATGATGTGTTAGGTTGACTGGTATTTTATGGTGAATGACGTGTCCCTGGAGCACAATAAGAACTCCTGATCAATGTGAGCACCCTGAAGCAACTGGCGTTGTGATTTGGCACCATGCAAATAACATTTTATTGAACTGAATTGAAGATCTACTGAAGAGGCTGTTTGGTGTCATAGTCAACTATGACACCAAAGACCTGATTTTCTGCTCTTTTAAGCCAGTGAGCAGATTCTTTCATAGAACTGACACCGAGCCTCATTTTATTTTTCCCTGCTGTGGTGTGGTAACATTTTAACTATCTGACTGGCGCTACAAAGCAGAATAAAATTTAAGTGTATGCCATCAAGCTAGCTCGCCTTTTGGATCAAAATACAATCAACACTTTATTGATTTACATTAAATAGAACATAGCAATGTCTGTAGAGGTGTTGTGTTAATTTAGATGAATCTCGGGATGACGGCACGTAAGTCACACAGTGAAGACTGCATTGTATTGTCAACTATTTAGGACAGAGGGGTGGCTGAGGCTCATGTGTTTTCAACAACTTCAGCGTTACACTTTCTTACTCAGTTTTAGCAACCTAATGCTCTTCTTTGTGCCCCCCCCCCCTTTTTTCTTTGTGCACACCTTTCATATTGCATAAATAATAGCATGCTTTTTCCCCCCTGCACTTAGGGACAAATTGCTCAGCCTTATTTTGGCAGTTCTTCTAGATGTATGCCAAGCAATAAAGTCACAACACTAGTTTGTTTCAAGTGCCCTTTGGCTTCAAGCGTCTTCTCTTCTGCAGTATGTGATCACTGCTCTGTTTATGCTCTGCCTTCTGGAATTTCTTCTTTTCTTTTTCCTGACTTTCTTCATGTCTTTTCTCCCTCCTTTTCTGCTCTCTGCCACATTTTCACTTATCATCTCGTCTTTGTATTTCTCCTCCTTCCTTCTTTTCTTGCTGTCAATCATTTTTTCCTGCAAAAGCAAAACTTCTGTAACTGTTTGCATTTTTTTTGCCTGCACCCCCCCTCCCTGCCCAAGGCTTTTCACTTCTCATTCACTCCATTGTGGGCCCTCATAAATCTCACTTTTCACCACCCCTCTCTCCCATATTCCTCTCCCTATTATTTTAAATTATATTCCAACTGCTCTCCCAAAATATCAATTTACCTGCCCATCCCGATAAATATATTGTGCTGTCTTAAATCCCCTTTCTCTTTCCACTTTGTTGCAGGATATTCGTGGTGGGAATAGGCTTCTTCAGCCTTTGCTTTCTAATGACCTCTCTGGGGGGCCAGTTCTCAGCAAAGAGACTGGGGGACTCTCCCTTCACAATCCGCACAGAAGGTACTGACATGTTTTGAATGTGACAAAGAAAGACAGGGCATGTGTGTGCTCACGTGTAAACAGCTGTTCCTCTGAATTAAAATGTGACTTTACTGCATATTGCAATTGTATAATGCATAGAAATCACAAGGTAAAATGGAAAAGGCCATTGCAGAACCAGTGAATTTGCAAAGTGTTACATTAATGTCACCTTTAGCAGAAAAGCTGCTGCTTTTATTGTTGAAATTGATCAAGGCCTTGATTGTCTTCGAATGACCATTTTTGCAAAGTGAGTTATGAACTTCTGTAAATATAAGTAGTTCAAACTCATTTTTGTTTGCTGTAGTGATTATATCCTGATTCCAGTGGGTTTGTGCCAATGTCAGTAATGACTAGAATAAAATAGAAATAGTCAGAATTTGTTTGTGAAAAGCAAACCTTGCCCATGACAAAAGCATCTGGAACAGTGCTGAGAGTCTGAAATGATGGTTTGTGCCCATGAAAGGACAATCATATCTAGTTTACTGTTGTTTTTAAGATTAAGACTGTATGTCTGTATAACCCCCCCCACACACACACACACACACACACACACACACACAGACACACAAGCACTAAAGTGGACTACGTTCACTATCAGCTATTAACACACACCTCCCTTCTACTCTCATCCCATCCTGCCTGCTTCATTCCTGCCTTAGCGCTGCCTTTTCGTCTTCTCTCCACTGGATAATTTTCATATTATTCAGTTGGTTATCAGAGCCAAGGACTCCATCTGTCCTTTCGACACCATGCCAACAACCTTGGCCAAGACATCATCAACAAATCCTTAGAAACTGGCCTGGTACCCTCAGCTCTCCAAATTGCTGCTGTCTCCCCCATTCTCAAAAAAACTGTCTTGGACACTGATAAACCTCACTTACTCAATTTCAAAGCTTCCATTTATTACTAAAATCCTGGAAATAACAGCTGCTGCCCAACTCCATGAACTCTTCAAACTCTTCCAGTATGGATTCACAGCACACTTGAGCACTGAGACGACTCTTATCAAGATCACAAATGACATCATCATTGCTGCATCAGCTTCTCCAGTTCCTGAACCTCTTTTGACAGTCTCTCATTCCAACCTCCACAGCCACCTATCCAATTATGTCGGCCTCATTGGTGTATTGTGTTATTGATTTCAGCCATGTGTTGCTGACACTGTCACCTGTAGAGACTCATGTTCCTCCTTTTCCAGTGAACCAAGGAGTCCCTGAAGGATCTCTGCTAGGACCTCTTCTTTTCATCATTTACATGCTCCCCCGTATTCAGTCATTAGCTTAGCTTCCACTGCTACGCTGATGATACACTGTTATATCTCAGCACTAAAACCTCCAAACGGTCCCTTTCTCTGTCTGGACAACACCAAAATCTGCATGTCAAGCAACTTTCTCAAACTGAACAACAATCAAACTGAACTCCTGGAAGTTGTTCCCAAGTCATTGGTGCTGAAAATGGCTGATCTTTGTCTATGTCTAGAGGTCTGCAGCCTTGGTGTCATCTAGGACTCTCATTTTTATCACATAGCAAATCCATCTCTAAATCTGCCTTCTACCACCTCAAGAACATCTCCAGACTTTCCTCTTAGACTCAGCAGCTGACATCCTCATTCATGCCTGCATCATCTCCCCACCTGGACTACAGTGGTGTTGTTTTTGGTCTGCCGAACAAAGCTCTTGAAAAGCCACTGGTTCCTGGTCAATCCTTCTTGTCACCTACAAATCCCTGCATGCTTTTGTTCTACAGTACCTGTTGGACTTTCTCCCCCCTACAGCCCATCTCAGACTCCGCCTTCCCCTGTTAAAGGCTTATTCTTCATCCCCTACACCAGACTGTGATCCTTTGGGTACAGAACCTTTAGCACTATTGCCCCTCTTTGAGATCTGCATGCTTTGTCTCTGGAGATTTTCAAAAAGCAGTTGAAATCTCACCTCTTCACTGAAGCCTTTGCCTTTTGTTTATTTTTTATTAGTATAAAGCAACCTTGGGTTCCTTGCTTATTATTATTATTATTATTATCAATATTCCATTCCACCCAGCAGTTTGGGTTACTTACATTGGATAGAAACTAAACCTTTGTCCAGGAAAGCCATAACTCACCAGTGAAATGTCTTTGATAAATAAGCCTGCCAGCAATATCACATGAACCAGAGTGTAGTTTGACTACCACTGGCAAGGCAGAAAAAGAGAGTGCAATAGTAATCTTCTGGTGTCCAAGGTGTGAAGATGGAAAGTCAGAGTTCATTTTCTGGAGGCCAACTACTTCCCACTACTGCTAGAGTTAAAATAAGAAACCCTGTGTTCTGAGGGCATTTCCACATCTGTGTAGCATGTGTGTATCCTGTGCAGTAGTCGAAGTCAGTTTGTGTGGGTGTGAGAGCAAGTTAAAGACGAAGCAAGTGTTGCTGTAAGTGTGAATCACTCAGGTGTTGGTGTGCGCGAGTATGTAATCTGTCAGAGAGAAAGATGAAGCAGTGAAAATGGGAACAGAAAATACTGGGTTTAAATGAATGCAGAGATACTGAAGCATATTAAAGCTCAGGATCAGTGTGTGAGAGATAATGGCACACAGGGAAAAGGGGTCATTTGGGATTACTGTGTTTGTGATAAATTGAGATTACCGTGTTTGTGTGATAAATTAGGATTAATGTGTTTGTGTCAGTGTTTCTTAGTAAAATGTACTTTATTACTCAACCACTCATGCACTGCAGCCTGGGAAGACATCTGGAGCAAGCTCATTAAAAACCTGCTGTCCAGCTGCACTTATCCATAGGAGTTAACTTTGTCTATGTTTGATTGTATGGCTAAATGTATTTGTTTGTCCCTGTTATGTCTTTCTGCTTGTCTATGCACAAAAGATGCCCATAGCTCTATCATCCACTTTGCCCAGCTACATTTGTTTGTGTGTATGTATGCCCCATTGTTTCACCTTCTTGTCTGCCTTTTTATGTGTCTCTGTGGTCTGCTACCTCACACTGTTTTTGCTGATTTCTCACTTTGTGTGTATTTGTGTATGTTTGTGATGAGCTGGCAGGAAATTGGCTGTTAAATGGGGCGACAGTAGCAGTGTGGGACAAAATTGAAACCACAGAGACAATCCATCTGCTCTCGGAAAAATCAACCCCCTTAAAACAACTGGCCCTTTCATTAAGCCTCTACTCACCACATGCATGTGCGCGCGCCACACACACACACACAGTTCCACTCTCCTAGCAGCTCTTACATGTGAAAGAAAACTTACAATGTATCCAAATTAAAAATTACATTTTTTTAACTTACTGTTCACTTGCTCCTTGGATGATTTTATTTCCCAAGTTTGAAAATCATGTGGAAACGGCATGCGGTGTCAGCATGGCTTTAAAAATCCTATGTTGGTCAAGTTCTCAAACAAGTAAACATTGCTTTGCTTTATTAGTCATGAGAATACCACATAATCTAGTTCACTCTAAATGGCAACTAAAAGTTACAACTTAATATCATGTTAGTAACACTTTGACAGCTGCTGTGAAATCTCAAATTTGTGGTTGTTTTTATGACATTTTAAAAAAATTTTAATCTTCAAATGTCAAACTGCATAATATTAACTGAAGTTTCACATAATTATTTTAACACGAAATCGAAATTGCTCATATAGGTTGCCCACTAATGATTGAGTTGCCATCTAAAATGACAACGCGCCATGGTGAATTCATTTAGCTGTAGAAAATGAATGTTAGACCTGTGAGATTGCAGAACAGCACTGGCCAAATGTATTTAGTGGAAGAATAAATGTGCTCCTAGGCATTTGCTTTATGTTAATTTTATGCACAATAATTTTTGGAGTTGGGAAAGTGAAATTTTACTATTAACATTACATATAAACATTGTTTTTAAAAGAAGCTTTGCATCGAGAGTTACAGAACTGAGGCAGCTTGTCCTGTCAGCTCAATATCAAAACACTAAGCATGTGCTTCTTTTTAAATGCTTTATATTACAGAACTTATTAATAATAATAATCATTTTACAGCTTGACAAGAATACAATTGAAATGCAGGATATAGGTTTAACAGTCCGAAGACAAAATAAAGTATGGGTTTCTTGTCTTTATGGCGGTTGATTCTTGAAACTTTGGACAAGGACCCACATGCTTTACTTTAAGTTTAAATAAAGCTTTAAAAGCTATACCTTTTTAAGATGTTTTCATAACCATTTTTCACTTTACACAAAATCAGTGTATCAATGTAATTTCATTACTTTGGGAAAGGCATGAGTAATGTAAATATAACTTCTCAAATTGAATAATAGGTTCAGTGATATTTTAAAGCAGGCATTATTCATTATTGTTGTCTTGGATTAAAAAAAGGTGAGTGAGTGTGCAGTTTTGATGGGCATCAGCAAAAATTATTTAAAATTCCCTCCATTTTTACGGTGACCAGAACCTCATTCTGGACACCCTCCAGTTTCTGTGCTTCCACAGTGAGTGTAAGTAACCCAGGCATGCACTTTGCACAAGGCCTTATACCTTTACTATTCTGAAATGAAGGTTCATTTAATACTTTTAAGTGGGACTTAGTTAATCTGCAGAATAGTTCAATTTAATTCCATCAACTCATTGAAAGAAAATGTCAAAAAAATTAAGTCGGCACTACTTAATCTAATTATGTTAAGCATTTAATTTGAGTTTTTATTTAGTAGTTATTACCAGTGGAATTATCTGATCCTCAGTACCCAAGGTTATATCATGTACTTGAGCAAAAAATTCTTCCTTTACCAAGTCAATGACTTTGTCAACAGGACACAGAGAAAAGTCCTTCCATAGTATCAGTCCATAGCAGCTCTGGCGACATTCCTAGAAGTAACTATCTCTCTCTCTCACACAGACACACACACATAAATATCTGAAAAGAAATATTTTATGGCATGAATGGGTAAATATTTGCTCCTTACAAAGGTCAGTGTTTCCTTAATGATGAAAACTTGTTACACAGGTGAGACAGTGCGCTTAAAAACAACAAGAATATAGAAGAGAAAAATGTCCTTAAGACAGCACACAGCATTTTTTTTATTAATTTCTCTTGCCTCAATATTCCCATATTCCACTTTAACTGTCATTGTGTATAAGCCTCTTTTCTTCCAGTGTTTAGGATGTCTGACTCAGGTGCTGTCATCTAATTTTAATAGTCATCCATGATGTGATGACTACATTCCCATCAAGAGTAGACAAGTGGCTTTTCTTTATATAAATCAAATTTACAGGATTTCATATCATATTGTGGCATACAGCGATTTCAGTTTGCTGTTTATACACAATAACAGACAAATTTGTGTAAGGCTTTGTCACCTTAGTGGGAGCTATGCTGATAGCTTTTGTTTGGGTATTAGCAGAATTTCGTTGCCACCTCTAGCTTCTGTGGATTATCAGCTTCCACTGGATGTTCAGAGTACAGGGTTTTCGCTCAAATCCCCATCTCTCCTCAATGACTCATCAAGAGCTGCGAGCCGGAGATGGAGAGGTAGGGGCTCAATAGTGAAAACAAAAATGCGGAGGATGAGGGAGATGTAAGAAGAAAGGAGACTGCACGTGTTTGCATCTCTGATTTGGCAAAAATAATGAGATATTTCAAGGTTACATTGCTCACAAAAGAGAATGAGAAGGGAAAAGAGGGATAAAAAGGTACATAACCACATGCTTTTCTCTTGGTTGCAATAAATAGACATAGGGGAGAATTTAGCTTTATCAAAGTCTCTCTCTGTGGAGCTTGTTCATACAGTTTATTACAGCAAAGACTTGTGAAAATCTCTTTACCCTAAGTATGTTTCTGGTTACAATGTTGAGGAAAAACAGGACTTTCTCGTTATTTAGTTGCCCCCCTAATGGGACAGAGAATCTAACTTTAGATTTTCTGCCTGAGTTTTTCATTTCTCACCTGCCTGGTTGAACTTAAATCAGTCAAATGGCAGAAATTATAGACTGGATGGAAAAGGACGCTTATTGACAAGAGGAGAAGGCTCTGTTTGGAAATGCTGCTGTGCATAGACCCAAGCAGGGGCCGAGACTAATGGCTCGCATTAAACTGAGTTTTGTAATGTTCATCTCAAAGTTTCCATGCCATCAGCCAAAAGGACTCATGCCAGTGTGACACATTCTCGGAAGATATTTTTATTTGTGCCCCAAGAGAATCTTAGTCTAGAATTGACGCCGATAAAAGCAAATGCGACTTGCATGCATATACTCTTTGATGATTATGAAGTGTATTATTTAATGCATACATATATTTTAGTAAATTAGCATGCAGTACAGCTGGTACCGGTTAAGCATATCACACACCCCCACTCCGTGGTCCCCTTTCATGTTTTTTCCCCCACACTGGATGTTCATCTCTATCATACACTCCCTGCAGTCATGTTTCCTTCTCATCGCTTCATGTCGAACAAATCTGGCATGACAATCTTTCGCGTGTCGCTGGTGCTAGGTGCAGCAGGGGAGTCACTTGGGGAGTACGCTTTATCAGTGCACTCATAGCCCGTGGTGTTTCAATGGACTGTGTGGGTTTGGGGTTTGTGAATCTGTCTAGGTAACACCATCCATGTTGGTACAAAGTGCTAAAAAAATATCAAATTTCCTGGGAGCGAGTGAATCTTTAGGATATTTATTAACCTGTGCAAGCATGTATATTTGAGTCTCATGACAAGCGAAAAGATAAGGAAATTGATTAAAAGTTTCAAAAATTACTCAATTTTACCTTTTATATATCTGCGTTTACTCATTAAATTTAAGCTGATCATTTTTTAGTATCATTTCCAGTGTACAGCCACATACACTGAGTAAACTCAAGGATGCCTTTTTTAAAATTTCTCTGAAACCAGTCAAACGCTTGGACACACTCACCATGTGTCCGAACCTTTGACTGGTGCTGTAACTAATCGAGATATAAGCTTGGGTCACTTCCTCTGCATTGGATTGATAAGTAAGGAAATGCTTCAACACTTGTGTTAAATGCTTACTTCATTGGCATAATATTAATAGTTTCTAAATCTCTCTATGGGAAGAATCCATTTAGTATAGCTGCAAGGATATGGATCAGAAGTTTGAAATCAATTAATCTCTTCAATATAGATTAGTGACAGCATATAAATGCATACAACTTAAAAATGACTTAATGACAGCCGTTAGAGATTTTGGTGCACTTGAGCATTTTAGATGTTTGATCTGTTGTCTGTAAAAGCTAAGAAAAGATGTTGATTTGTCAAATCGGTGCACAGAGGCTGCAAGAGCAGTGTTGGCAGAATTTATGGGAAATATAGCAGTCGTTTCAAATAAAGTCACAGTGGAATACACCTGAGTTTCACCTTTAAAGCTCTTGTAAGGATTTTTTTTATTTGTGCCACTCCAAAAAACCCCCAAAACAAACAGTTCCTGTCCACTGCAAGACAGAAGGGTACATCACAGACCTGACTGTGTGTGTGTGTGTGTGTGTGTGT
>VOQJ01043176.1:0-10195 GCA_015052665.1 Apistogramma diplotaenia
AATTAAGGAATTTTTACTCTGTTTATACTCTATTATGCATTTTCTCATTACTTATTAATAATCCCTCTCTCTCTTCCACAGCATGTCTTTTGCCCTGTCTCTCTCTCCTCAGAGTCACAGCAGATGACTGCCCCTCCCTGAGCCTGGTTCTGCTGGAGGTTTCTTCCTGTTAAAAGGGAGTTTTTCCTTTCCACTGTCGCCAAGTGCTTGCTCATAGGGGGTCGTTTTGATTGTTGGGTTTACTCTGTAATTATTGTAAGGTCTTTACCTTACAATAAAAAGCGCCTTGAGGCGACTGTTTGTTGTGATTTGGCGCTGTATAAATAAAATTGAATTGAATTGAATTGACTGCTTACCCATCATGCTCAGTAAAATGCAAATGTTCAATCAATTTGAAGCTTGTAGTGTAGCATATTTTCCTTTAAGACACCGGTCGCTTGTTTCATGACCTAAATTTCTCGACAGTGCGTGTAACGCCGCTATCATTCTCTTGTTGGCAGCTTAGTCTGAAGTAGCTTTCCTTGGTGTCTTCTAAATGAAACAGCACCTCCTGAAACATAGTCAGATCTGTATATTTTACTAACAGCTCAGCCTCTGTCCTGCAGGGCCTCCCAAACTTGGTGGAGCTGAAAATGGCGCACAATGAGTACATCAGCTATCTTCATACACGAACTTTCACAGGGCTCAAAAAGCTGGTGCGCCTTGACTTGTCAGACTGTAACCTGTTCAGCATCCCTGACCGCATCTTTATAGAGCAAACGGCACTGAAGGAGCTGCTCTGCTTCCAAAACAACTTCAGGAGGATCCCAGGAGCCATCAGAGGCATGGAAAACCTGACTCACATCTATCTCGAGAGAAACAAGATAGAGGCGGTGGCCTACAACTCCCTGCTGGGCCTGGGTAGCCTCAAGTAAGTAGGCAGTATGTAGTCAGAATGACTGCTTATGGGAGTTCTAGTGTTAAGCTTTCATGCAAACATCAAAACAAGCACAATAACGTCCATACATCTGCAAGACAGAACTGCTTTGCACAAGCAGGTCTTGCGTAATATTAGACAGTTTAAACGATGACAGGGTCGCATCAGGAATGTTATTTGGCACCAAATTAAACACGAGCTCCAGCTGCTGTGGTGATCCTTTGGAAAATAAGGGAGCAGCTCAAAGTACCTTTAGCTTAAATGATGTAGCTGCATCAGAAGTTGGAGCATAAGTACATAAGAAAAGGAAATGCTATGACTGCAAATGTGCATCTGATTAATTCAGCAAGCTGGAACAAGCTGTCTCCCATTATATAATTATAGCTATAACAGATGGCATTATTTTTGAGGTAGTGGTTACTGGTGTACGTCTGCACTGCCTACTGTAGCTGAAACAAAAACATGATAAACTTTTGTCTTTCTCTGCCGTCTTTCTAGCAGAGAAAGACTGGCTTCGTTTACCAAAAGCCACCGATCCTGTCTTATGTGTGAACCGGTTCAGTCGTAAACATCGTTTTCTATCTCAGGTACCTGAACCTCCAGGAGAACCACATCAACGTGATCCATGAGCAGGCCTTCCAGGACCTTGCACAGCTGGAGAACCTTTACCTCAATGACAACTTGCTGTCTGATTTACCCCGGCTCGCCTTCAAAGGTCTCAGCCGGCTCAAGATGCTCAACCTCGGGGGTAACCAGCTGACCAACGTGTCCAAGACCTGGTTTAGTGACCTGGTGGAGCTGGAGGTCCTGTACCTAGACAGGAATCAGCTACTATACATTGCAGAGGGTGCTTTTGAGAACCTGACCAGCCTGATCACACTCCACCTGAACAGCAACAACCTTACCACCCTCCCCTTCCCTGTTTTCCAGCCCATCTACTTCCTGGGCCGCCTTTACCTTTTCAGAAACCCCTGGGAGTGCGGCTGCTCCCTTGAGTGGCTGAAGGAGTGGATGGAAAACTACAAGCTGGTGCGGGACATCCCCTGTGCTTCACCCTCCTCTGTGTCGGGACTGGATCTCAGTGAGGTGGTCTTCGCCAAGGTGAATGGCACATGCGTGGACCCCGCTGATCTCAACCTGACCACGGCCTCCTCAGAGATTGCTTCCACCACAGAGAACCGCTTCAACAGCCTCATCTCCAAGCTGCTGCAGCAGGAGCTCAGAGAGGAGATGGGGAATGGGACTGAGAGCCTCCGCAACGGGACCCTGCTTGAGACTGAGGACGGGCAGCTCTCTGCGGGGGTCGCAGGGCATCGCGCCTGGGCACGCTCATCTCTTTTCTGCTTCATTGTGTTGTGGCTCATTTTTGGTTTGATTGGCTAGTCAGATCCTTATTTCTGGAGTGGAGATGAGATTTGCTCCATCACAAACAAGAACACGGGGTAGCTTTTTAAAAATGCCTATGAGATAAAAGATGGTTTTATTTATTCATGCAAATATGAAAGGAATGTGTTTGCACGGTTCATGGTGTGAGTCTGCTCTGCCAAACGTAGGTTTCTGGTATCGTTCTGCTAAAATGCAAGCGATGGTGGACTGAATGTTTTCAGCTACAAAGGACGGGTTTACTGTAGTTTATTTTTATATGAGCTATTTATTTACTATACTGTTTAGAGATTAAATATTTATATATATGTTAAAAAAAAACCAATCCTGACTTCATATGTGATTGTGTTCTTCCTTCTCCATAAACAAATCTGTACAGCTGCAGGATTCATCTGTGCAAATGGGTGAAAATGTATAAGCTAACATCCAGGTTTTTTTGTTACATAAGTCTTAACTTTAATTATTACGTAATATTCATAGCATTACATAGTCTAATTCGTTTTTTTGTATTTTCATTCACATCTATGTGTAATGTTGAAGGAGATAAGAGTTCCTGTAGTTATCTCCTAAGCAGATGTCTGCTCATTTGTTAGTCATTCTACTCTAAATGTCGGCTCTGCAGCTTTTCCAGAAATGCATTAATCTTCTTATTGCATACGGCTCCGTGCTGTTGCTGCTTGTGTGTGATGCAAATCATGTCGTTGGGATAGGAATAGCTATATACATGTACACTGATCAGGCATAACATTATCATAACGATATCTGCACCAAGATGTTAGCAGGTTCACTGAGTCCTGTAAGCTGTGAGGTGGAGCCTCCATGGATCAGACTTGTTTCTTCAGCTAGCTACTAGCTATTAGCTATCGATTTGATCTGGGGAATTTGGAGGCCAGGTCAACACCTCAAATTTGTTGTTGTGCTCCTCAGACTATTGCTGAACCATTTTTGATTTGTGGCAGGGTGCGTTATCCTGCTTAGGTTGATGCTCTATCTCCATTTAGCATCCACATGGATGGCAGGACCCAAGGTTTCCCAGCAGAACATTGCCCAAAGCGTCACGCTGCCTCTCACAGCTTGGCTTCTTCCCATACTGCATCCTGGTGCCAGGTGTTCTCCAGGTAAATGATGCGCACACATGTGGCCATCCACGTAATGTAAAAGAAAACGTGACTCATCAGACCAGGCCACCTTCTTCTTCCAGTTCTGATGCTCAGTGGGTGGCTACAGTACCCTGACTGGTCTGTGGCTATGCAGCCCCATACACAACTTCAATGTGCTGGTTATACTGGCAGCTTTCTATCAGAGCCAATTTGATTTCAATTCAGTTTTATTTATATAGCGCCAAATCACAACAAACTGTCGTCTCAAGGTGATTTATACTGTAAGATGAAGACCCTACAATAATTACAGAGCATAATTACAAAGAAAACCCAACAATGAAAACGACCCCTATGAGCTAGCAGTTGGCGGCAGCGGGACAGAAAAACTCCTTTTGAACAGGAAGAACCCTGCAGCAGGCGCGGAGAGGGGCAGCCATCTGCTGCGACTGGTTGGAGGCAGCAGATGGCTGCCCCTCCCTGACTGCTCAGAGAGGGGCAGCAGATGGCTGCCCCTCTCTGAGCAGCCATCTGCTCGGTCCCTGCACCTTAACCAGCAATAAATGTTTTGGCAATTTTACTTACAGTAGTTCATCTGTTGGATCGGACCACACAAACCAGCTGTCAGTGAACTTTGGATACCCTGTTGCTGGGTAACCACCGTTCCTTTCTTGTAGCACCTTTGATAGAACTGAGCACTGCAGATGAGGAACACCCCACAAGAGCTGCAGTTCTGGAGATGCTCTGACACAGTCATCTAACCATCACAGTTTGGTTCTTGTCAAACTTCATACTTGCCCATTTTTCCTGCTTCTAACATCAACTTTGAGAAGAAAATGTTCACTTGCTCTCTGATATCCCACCCACTGACAGGCGCCATAATGCAGAGATAACCAGTGTTAATCTCTTCACGTGTCAGTGCTCATAATGTTATGCTTGATTGTTGTATAAACAGACATGAACAAAGTTGTTGGTATCCTTCCATGAAAGAAAGAAAAACACACAACAGTCAATGAAATGACTTGAAACTGACCAAAGTAATAAATAAGAATTTACTGAAAATGAACTCATGAAAATCACACATTGCTTTTGAATTTTGGTTTAACAAAATTATTTTTAAAAAACTTGTTTCTAGCTGTGTGTTTTGGGTCATTATCTCATCTCCCCTCAGCTTTCTGTGCTCCATGTTTCGTGTGCTGCCCACGATGATACCAAACAGCACAGCGACGACTTTTCACCCTTTCAGTGGGTTTTTCTTTCTTCAACAGGTTACAGCAGGTATCTGTATGCTGCAGCTGTTATACAATGCACATGTACACACTTACACTACTGTGCTGTGTGGCTGATATCAGCACATTAACACAAGCATCTGCTTTCTTTTACCCTGGTGAATGTAAGTAGTTTGGTGAGACAGCCAGTGGTGCAGTTCAGTTTTGTTAGTAGACACGATGCTCTGTCAAAATCGACTTTTCTAAATAAAATAAATAAATAAAGACCCTCGATGTGCCCGCTCAGTGACTCCACTCGGTGTCATTGGAGGAGTTGACCCGTTTGAGTTAATCTGCCCAGCGGCCTGTTTGGCCCGTTAATGTGGGATTATGTTGGGACTAAGACCAGTGAGATGCTGCACCTCATCCCTCTCATTCAGCTCTCGTTCTCACCATCATCTTCTGCTTGTCCAGTTCGGGCTCGTGGAGTCCATCCCGGCTAGCGTGAGAAGCGAGGCCGGCTACACCCTGCAGGGCTGCAAATGCTCATTTCTGAATTAATTTCTAAAATGATAACAGCTATGACAGACTCGCATTAATTAACATGGCGCCATCTCTCCGCTCAGTGGAATTTTCAGGCACCTTTCCAAGAATTTATGATTGCACGTTAATGAAGCTGTTCTAGGAAAGGACCTGGAAACAAAGGGAAAATCCTTTTGCATTCAAGATTAGAAGCATTTGAAATCTGATGGGCAGTCCTGTATTATCAGCTGTAATGTCACATTAAAGTATGTTTAAACCCCTGAAAGTGTATTTTATATAATTAAGGTTGTTCAGTGTAACACAATTAATTTAATAAACTGAGTGCTGTTACATACCAGTATTTTGATTGTAAATTTGAATGGGGTGGCTGTAGCTCAGGAGGTAGAGCAGGTCACCTACCAATTGGAAGGTTGGCGGTTTGATTCCTGACTGCTCTGGGCTACGTGCCAAAGTATCCTTGAGCAAGATACTGAACCCCAAGTTGCTCTCTGATGCAAGCGTTGGAGTGTGAATGTTAGATAATAAAGCACTTAGCTTAGTTAAACATGGAAGTGCTTGAATGAATGTGGTGTGAATGTAAAAGTGCTTTGAGCGCTCTGAAGAGTAGAAAAGCGCTATATAAGAACTAGTCCATTTACCATTTGAATGTGCTTCAAATTTTACTACCTGTGATAGTATGTACACACTGCGGCACGGCTTCATTTATTTCATACATCCATCCATCCATTCTTATCCGCTTATCCTGTTCAGGGTTGCAGAGGGCTGGAGCCTATCCCGGCTGACATAGGGCGAGAGGCGGGGTGCACCCTGTACAGGTCGCAGGGCAAACACAGAGAGACAGACAACCACTCACACCTACGGACAATTTAGAGTGACCAGTTTAAACGAACCTCAGTAAGTGCATGTCTTTGGACTGTGGGGGGAAACCCACGCAGACGTGGGAAGATCATGCAAACTCCAAGGTGGAACCGAAGTTGTGTGTTTTAACATGGAGGTCAATGGAGACTGACTCACTTTTAAAATTGTCCTCAAGTGGCCATTAGAGGAAGTGCATCTTTGCCTGTCAGATTTGGCTCCAGCGAGATCAAACGTGTCTCAAATGTACAAATGTGCATCATGTGGTCAGAGCGGGAAGGAGAAGAAGCCAGTTTGAGTATTTATTAAAATGACAGCTTGTTGCACTGTTACCTTTTACCTAATAACTGTAAAATGCAGTTAGCACAGAACTTTACGGTCACTTTATATTATTGATTTGGAATTTTAGAGCCAGCCCTCCTCACAGACCTGTCCTGAGATGTTTTGGGAGTGTGTAGCAGGCACAGAAGGTTTGACCTCTTAACACACCTACTTCTTAAGCAGCTTTAAGGCTGTTAAATTCATTTGATTTCTCAGTGTTTGACAGTAAAAGCATGTTTTTGGGAAACCTGTTGGGGCTGTTTGGGTGCAGAGACTGAGACTGACTCAGTGTGGGTAAGCCTGCATCATTAATATTTACATCAGCACCTCTTGGTGAGGTAACAGATCCACTATAATTCTGAGATTTAGCTGTCCTCTGTCTACTGCGCCTCGTATTTTTCCCCTGATGTTAATGCTGTGGGATTATTCAGCAGGTTTCAGCTCTGGAGGATTCTAATCGCTCACTCGCATTGATTGAAATCAGCAAATGCAGCGCCTGACAGAGGTCAGCTTAATGCACCCTCACCTGAAGCCTCAGGACTGGACTTGGATCAGTACATACACTGTATATAGCTACACATGCACACACACATATAAATACAGTACATGTTTAAGCTCATCTTCAGGCGTGCTGCAAGTTGAAGACTAAAAAGCTCATTACATTAATTAAAATTAGCCATTTGTGTGGTGATGTATTAATTGGGATGTGCTATAGATATGAAGTATTCCTGTTTGCAGTGCATGTGTAAAACAAGAAGGCCTCCTGCTTCAGTTTGCATCCATCTCCTCGTCTCTTCCTGAGTTATGATGCTGAATGAAGGCCTGAGGTATTTCTTGCCGAACATCACAGCGATGTGGAACCTTTTGGCTATAAAATGTCATCACTACGTCATTTATCCTGCGAGTGTACAGATGTTTGTGTTCCAGCCAAGAATGTGTTTTATAAGGTCTCAGTGGCCTAATCTCAGTGGGTCTAATCAGTTCTTCACTGAGTCTAAGTGGATTTTTGTGCCATATCCATCAAGGCATTCCTGAGAGTTTGAAAATTGCATGAAAACTGGATAGATGAACACGATGCTTCCGGCTCTCCCTATAATGGAGAGATGGCAGGAAAGGAAAACTTTCTGTAGGTGTTTGTTTTGTTTCCTCTTGGTGGGGATTTTGTGTAATGCACCTATCTGCCCTCAGTAAGTCATGCCTAGTTTAAAAAAAATAAAAATCCACTGTTCCTCAGCTGCCCTCGTTGCAGGCACAGCCCCTCTGATTATGTGTACACGTGTTTCCCCAGTCTGACTTTTCCGTAACAAGCCCGATCAACAGAGCGCCCACCTCTCAACCTGCAGGACCTGAAAGATCTCCTGCCAACGATCCGGGGCACATGTCCAGGCCTCACAGGGAGAGAGCGGATCTGGCAGAACAAGGTGACCTATAATTAGGCAGATGATTATTTTGTGCCTGGTTAGTTCAAAGCCAGATGGTAGATTCTTAGCAAGATTTGAGCCACTTTAGTTCAGAAGTAGTTTTTTCCTGAAACTAAAACCAGATTTGTACAGAGACACTTAGATACTCGATCTCTAGGATGGGAACCACAGGACCAAACTATCTAAATGCACAATGAATAATTACAACTGGTTTCACTTTGAGTTACTGCAAAATATAATAAATGTAAAAAATCTAGTATTTGCAGCAAAAAAACCAAACAAAAAAAAAGACCCCCACCCCACAACACTCCCTGCAAATACTATTAACTTTTTTATTTTATACTGGAATAAAACTAATGAGACCTGTCCAGAAAGTACCTGCTTATATTCATATGAACTGATTAGTTTATTATTAAATTGCACATATTTCCCTGTGATTTCACTTTTCTGTAAACATGAGCGAGGAGGCTTCACTATAGAGCTGCAGCTTCTGAGAGGCCATGCTGTGTCCTGCTGTGTGTGCAGGAAACAAACTGCTGTATGCGCGTTTGAGATGTTCTGGGTCCAAAAGTGCAGTTCAGCTGCATTCTTTTAGACTGCCAGCAGGGGGCGACTCCGGTGGTTGCAAAAAGAAGCCGAGTTGTACAGAAGTCTTTGGCTCTTTTAATCTATGATCAACACTTTTTTTTTGGGCAAGTTTATGCTCAGTGACAAGTTTGAACACAGCAGGATGCTCACTTTGTAAATTCTGGTCCCCATTAGAGTCAAAAAGGATAAAGAAGCTGCTTTACACAGACACACGGCCTTCTCCAGGTTTGAAATCACATCAATCCCTCGTGTTTCACTCATGTTTAATTGTGCCTGTTATTTTATGTCATTCTATTTATTTTATTCCAATGCATTTTTATATCCTACGCACAGCAGTTCGGTCTGTGGTGGATGTTTTTAAAGTTCTTTATAAGAAGTAAAGTTGGCTTGGTTTTCACACAAGTTGCAGATGATGAAAATGCTTGAATAAACCAAATTTGATCATTTTAAGGAGGTTAGCTACGATACTGCACTGATGATTGTTGTAAAGTTTAAACTTGAAATTTTGGGCTTTTTAAATCAAATACACACAATTCTTCAGGAAGTCAGTGAGTTTGGAGGTGATTAAGTTCAGTAAATGTAAATATTTCAGACCCATGGTGCTCAGGTGGCAAACTCATGACAGCCACCTTTGACCCAACAGTTCCCATCAGACTCACAGGCTGCTCTGCAGCAGTACACAATTAGATTCAAAAAATGCAGCTGTATCAGCTTAAATGATCAGTGTGGTCACGTGACCTTCGCATTTCCAGCTTATCAGCTGCCACTCGCTGAGCAGTCCTTTATCTCTGAAAATAGTCTCAGCTTTCTTTCCTCTTTCTCCATTCGAGTGAACTTCACACTTTTTGTGTGTGTTTGATATTTGCTGCACTGACAGTACAGATGTACTTTTGCTCAAGTGGAATATTTTTACATTGTGGCCTTTAATACTAAATGATGCGTTTACTTCCTCCACCTTTTTAAGGACAGATGTTTTTCATGTCTGCTGCTCATGTGAGATGGGAAAGGAACAAAATGAAGAGACAGTCCAAGTTCAGGTTTCCAACACTTAAAAGGAAATATATTTAAAAAAAAAGTGTTCATAGTGAAGAACTTGTATCATTGTAGTCATTTCACACCCGGGGGGGGCCTTATTTGTATATTGTAGGTGGTTAATTCAGCGGCACACGCGGCCGCCTCATCCTTTGTGAAGCCGCTGACTCTGCAGAAAGTAAAGCGTGCACTTGCTTCGCAGACAGTCACAGTTTCAGGACAGATTTCATCTCTCGCTGCTTTTCAAATCAGATTGAAACACCAATGTTCGCAGACGCCACACTTCTGAAATGGCAAATGTTGGATCAGTTGTATAACAAATCAAAAAGAGAAAAAAAAATCAAACCTTTTATTCGATTATTGTTTTTTTTTTTGTACAAACACATCTCACTTACATGGTTGATAATTCTATAAATCTGTCATTTAGAAATGTCACCCGAAATGCGAGGGATGTGCATAGGTGTCAAGTCAACATCCGGCTCCGTCACTCTTGGTTCATCTTTTATTTATTTATTTTTTTCATTTTGGCTGAGTTCAGTCTTCCAAACAGCTGGAATGTGTTTTTTTTTTTTGTAATATATATATTTTTGTCTTCTTTTCTTTGTCGGAGGTTTACAGAGGGACACAGGGAACACTGACTGACTGACAGCATGGAAGCTTGCAAATATCCACATGCATGATAACCTCATTCAAATCTCTAAAACATTTATGGATTCATTTAGAAGAGACAGTACCCGGTTGGTCCGAAGGTGCGCTAACAGGTGTGGGGGAGAGCTTCTGCAGTGTGTGTGTGTGTGAGTGTGTGTGTGTGTGTGTGCTTTTACTGCATCT
>VOQJ01043178.1:0-19136 GCA_015052665.1 Apistogramma diplotaenia
GCCTAACAGAGAATGACATCTGGAGGGTCTGGGTTCGATTCCACCTTGGGCCAGGCCTCCCTCTGTGTGGAGTTTGCATGTTCTCCCCGTGTCTGCGTGGGTTTCCTTCGGGTACTCCGGTTTCCTCCCACAGTCCAAAGACATGCACTTACTGGGGTTAGGTTAATTGGTGACTCCAAATTGCCCATAGGTGTGAGTGTGAATGGTTGTCTGTGTCTCTGTGTTGGCCCTGCGACAGGCTGGCGACCTGTACAGGGTGTACCCTGCATCTCGCCCTATGTGAGCTGGGATAGGCTCCAGCCCCCCCGGGACCCTGAACGGGATAAGCGGTCGAGAATGGATGGATGGTTTTAGTTTTTTCTTAAATCTGGAGAATTTTAATCTAATCTTGACCACATTTTCAGAGAATGCCTTTGCTTTCATACATTAATTGTTGTGCAAGGCTTAATTCATTCAAGGCTTGCTTTACTTGTGTATAGTGTCTGCTCTTTTCTTGATTAAAAAGGCAAATACTAGAAGTCTTGTTTCATACAGTGGGAAGGTCCGAGGTGGACGACAAGAGGACGCAATTTAAGCGACGATCTGGTGTCGAGCGCTTCCCTGAGCAGCTCACATTTTATCCAGGAGACAATAATTCAGTCTGTCATGCGTCACTGCTATCCTGTCTGACATCCAGTTTCTGCCATGCGACTGCGGTTGGGCCTGGCTTGGCAGACTCGATCTCTTTCATGATGTTAACTAAGTGATGGTGCCAAGCGCTCTCTGACGTCAACCATAATTTCACTCTGTAAGCACATCTATCTGTTTCCTCTTCAGGCTTCATTCTGAGAAACATACCAATGTGATTTCAAACTTTTGTTTACATTGGATTTAAAGTGATGAGCTCTCTAAAGTATGCGGGTTATACAAACGGTATAAATAACAATGTTACACAGCAAAAAAGCAAATCTTATTTCCTAGAATGAAATACGGTCTGGACCAGAGCTTCTTGTATTTGTCAGTCGTAAGTCATTCTGGCAGTCAAATTATTATCAGTGACCGAAAATGCTCTCAGCCCAACATTTGTGGAGATACTAAAAGAGAATACAGATCAGTGTGAAATGAGGGGAAATGAGTGACAGCATGTCGTGAGGCCTTCATGTCATCTGACCTGCTGTCAAAATGCAGTGTAAAGGAGCTGGGTATGTATCACCACAGCCTCATATATTTAGTGAGATCCTTTTGTGGCATTGAAGAATTATTTAAGGAAATTGTATTTAAGTTTGCAAGGCAATCAATATCTAGCTCTTAAATTTACTTTGGAACAGATTTCATGTTTGGGTGTTTTAAAAAATCCTTTGAATTAAACAGGCGAGACAAATTTTGTGAACCATCCAAACACAAACACAAACTTTAGAAGCATGTGTGCCACTCTCATAGAGAGTATAAAATATGTACTTTGCTTCTGAGTCAAATGAAAATAAAGAAGTGCCTTAACCCTGCAAGCACTGCTATCGCCAGCAGATAGCAGTGGTTATAAAAATAGTTCTGGTATGTACAGTATATTCATACTGTAACGCAGCTTTCTGATTTGACCTTGGTGAGTTCATGGTCTCAGTCACTCATTTTGGGCCATATTTAATAAAAAAATTAAGTCTGTTTTATAAATTTAGGGTAGACTATATCAAAAAATGGACTTTTATCCATGGTGTGCTCAGTAGCTAACACCTTGTGACTGACAAGGTACAATTAACAAACATAAAAACTAACAGGACGCCAGCCTGTCACAGGGCCAACACAGAGAGACACACTACCTCTAGCTGTGAGGCAGCAGTGCAGTGTGTTTGAAGCTAGCAAGGGTTAGCTTAGCGTAACTACTGGTAGCATGCGAAAAAGGTACTTCTCTCTCCTAAAGTTAAAAAAAGTTAAAAACTGTAATGAAAAGACAGCAATTTTGAGATTACAGAACTTTAGATCCTTAGATTACAGAGGTAACTGCCTGCTTTATGTTCAAGGACAAACAACAGGCAGCGTACATCCTGGACAGGTCGACAGCTAATTACAAATTAAAACATTTTTAATTTGACCTTTAAAGCTTTGAATTGTAAAGCACACCAAATTATTTCAAAGCTTTTATTGATCTACTCTCCCAACTGGTCCCTTACAGCCGAAATTACTGCTCGTGCCTCGTACTCACTTTAAAATATGCAAAGATCAGGCCTTTAGGTAGTGGCTCCTAAACTCTGCAAATAATTGGCCTCTCTTTGCTTTATCGATTCCTACTCAGAGTAATAATGTGCCTGACCTCCTATTAGTCATGAATCTATTTTTGTAATAGAGGGAAGAGTGTAAAACCAGACGTATAAAAGCAGCGATACAGCAGCTGAAAACTTAAATTTGCCTCATGTGAGAATAGTGTGAGTACTGTTACTCACTGTTTTAATCTTATATTTAATCTTTTCTGCTTATCTGAGGCTGTGGGGGCAGGAGCCTGACCAGAGAAGCCCAGACCACCCCCTCCACACACACCTCCACCAGCTCATCCATGGGGACCCCAAGGCATTCCCAGCACAGCTGAGAGATAAAATCTCTCCAGCTTGTCCCAGGTCTGTGGCCTCCTCCCAATTGGACATGCCCGGAAGATGTGCCCAGGAGGCATCTTAGTCAGATACACTTTCTCATTTTAACAGAATACTAAATATCACTCAGCTTAAGATATGGCATTCCAATGTAAAGTTTTGAAAGGAAGCAAATAGCTGTAAGCATGTACACTGTTGTAAACAAAGTTATGTCTGCTGTAGGACAGTCAGCATGTGTGATGTTGTTACTGTGGTTTTTTTGTTTCCCTTTTTCTGCCTCCACTCCTCCTTTTCTCTCTTTTTCTCCATTGATTTCAGCTTGATTATGGGCCTTGTTTAATAATTGTGTGTCTTATTAAGTAGTGTTTAGTCTTACGTAAACTGGAGCCTTTCTTAGCTGTAATAGGGCGGGGAACACCTTGGACAAGTAACACATTCATACTTACATTAATATCCCCATGCAGGTCAACCCACGCCAGGTGAGCTGGGTTATGGATCACCTCACTGGCAAACTGCACTATGTGAGGCTGAGGGACTGTACATGTGAGACTGTGATCAGCAGTACTGGTGCACCACAGGGGACTGACTGTCCTCCTTCCTGTCTCGTTTGCATTGTACACATCTGACTTCCTGTAACAACTCTGAGACGAGTCATATGTGGAGATTCTCAGACGACATGGTCATCGTCAGGTATGTCAGGAGTGGGCAGGACGATGAATACAGGAGACTGGTGGATGATATTGTGGAATGGTGCCAACTGAACCAACTGCTGCTGAACACGTCCAGGACTAAGGAGATGGTAGTGGACTCCTGAAAGTCCGGACCGCCCCCACACCCAGTCTCCATTAGGGGATTGATGTGGAAATTAGTGCCTTGATCTGAAAGTAGCTTGGTCTGCATGTGGACGACAAAGCGGACTGGTCGGTGTGCACAGAAACACTGTACAGGAAGGGGCAGAGCCGGCTTTATTTCCTGAGGAGATCGAGGTCCTTCAACATCTGCAGAAAACTACTGCAGATGGTCTACCAATCTATAGTTGCCAGCATTGTGCTGGGGAGGCGTGCTGACTCTGACTGCTGTGGCAGAGAGAGGGACATTGGACAAACTGCTCTCTGTCATCAACAATGACAGTCAGTCATTACACAGCACTACAATCAAACAGAGGAGGGTTAGTAGAAGGCTGATCTCACAGAACTGCCCAACGATTGATTTAAGAAATCAAAGACTCTACTATATGTGTTACTCTATCTATCTATCTATCTATCTATCTATCTATCTATCTATCTATCTATCTATCTATCTATCTATCTATCTATCTATCTATCTATCTATCTATCTATCTATCTATCTGACTCCTTGAACTTATAATATGAAATATCTGTAATTACCTTTCCTTGTACAGACATAAGGAGCCTTTTTACAACCAGCCACAAGTGCACTTCCCCATATGAACATCCTGCACTGCTCACATGCACACATGCAAATACACACAAGACATCATTTCCAATTCACAAGATCAAGAAAAAATGGGATGAATGGGACAGCTTAAACCACATTTGCTGTTCTATTCCTTTCCCCTAAATCTACAAACCACAGAACTACATTACCAAATGAACCGGTTTGTACTGCAAAATACAACCAGAGTCTCCTTTTCTGGTTTTCTCTATTTATATTACGACATTCAAATGTGTGTGTTTTTGTGAGCTTTCAGGTCGAAATGCCTCAAGTTATATTATCGAGTATCAGCCTGGTTCCTTTTCCAAAAGTCAAACATCTTACCAACGTGGATGCCTGTTATGGCTCTATAGTCGACATCCTCCGTGACTGGAAAAACTGGAAGAGAGATGAGAAATGAGTGAGGAAAGCAAGGATGAACAAGATTAGAAGACAGTGTATTGAGTTTATAAACATTAACAAAGCTTTAATCTTTCAAAGTAAAAGGTGAAGCACGCTGTAGGTGGCCAGATTGATTTTTAGATGCTTTAAATCTTAGTTAGAAACAGCAGAGCAGTTCACAGAGTCAGCCCCAGTTTAGAAAATATGGAGAACTGAACATTACATGACTATTATCTTTGGATAAGTCAACTCTTTAAATCTTTTAAAGCCCCAAACCAAAACCCAAAACATACTCATGCATGACATCATGACAATTATTCTGAAGGTAAGTTTTTAAAAAGCAAATAGTAACTGACAGTACCTTCCCCCTCATCTATGAAGCATGTGGAGAAAATAAGAGGGGTTAGGAGAAGAGGAGGGCAGCTGGGCTCACCCATGACCTTGACCAACACCATGACCTTCAGACAGGCTCTCTAACCTCTTAGCCTGGCACTAAAAAAAAGCTTGAATATGTTTAATATATAATATTTTATGCTTTTCAGATTTATGAAATTATGGGTAAAACTGGCTGATCACCTGGTGGTTTGACTCGCCGAGGCTGGAACAGGGCTTTGGGTCGCTGTAGAGCAACTCTTCTGTAGAAAGCCAAGTGAAGCAGAGCAGAATGAAAGCAGGATATGGTAAACATGCCCTTACAGGATTTTCTTTTTAAACTCAAGTGATTTGAATACACTATAAAGACCTTTCCTGCAGCTCCTTTGAGGGGATGAGCCCGGCTCCACTGTCGCTATCCCTGAGGTGGCGGGCCTGCCACCAGGTGTCATCTTCCATGCTAACAATCTGGAGGACGTCACCCCTTTGAAAGGCCAGTGCAGCATCCTTGCATGGAATGGTAGGATCCTGATTGGGATCGTAGTCGAACAGAGCTCGCACAAACAGCTGGGGAAAGAGAACCACGACATCCTTCAGCCTTCAAACAGACAAACTGCTGACAATGGAAAATACACGATGTCTTTTTGAATTTATTTATTGATTTTTCTGTTTTTCCACTGCAGCTTTTTGAACTTCTGGATCTTGGATCTGTTTCTTTGCATATGTTGGTGTCATTTTTGAGAAATGACCACAGTCACTGAAAATAATTTGTCTTAATCCACTGCAAATGCTCCCCTAGTTGCTCTAACAGTTTCCAGCTTTGGACATACACTCTGTGTGGTGAGGATGGTCTATAATTAGTTCTAACTAAAAGATTGTTGAACTTGAAGTTTTCCACATAAGGTATAGATTCATTGTTGATGTTAAATTGAGTTGATACAGCTCAAATGTTTAAATGATAAAAAGCTGTAAGCTCTAATGACGTGATTGTCTTATCCTTGACGGTCGGATCTGTACTTGCTTCTTGAGAACTCTGCGGGAGCAGTGACAGCACTGTGGCAGCAACACAAAGTACAACCCAACGAACGGCATATCGCTGATTTCATCCATTTTTACTGAAACCAGGTGGGCGTCTTTCCCCATGCAGCTGCATTGCATGCTAATGTCCATACACAGAGCACGCTAAAATGTGTGTGATGGTTAATATTCGTTGTACCTTTTGCTTAGTTGTTGACATTTCCTCCCTGGAGTATGCAGGAATGATTTTGAATCTGACTTCATCCTTTGAACGAGCCTGCACAAACACAGTGGCACGAAAGAAACCGTCTGAGATATTGTTTTCATATTTTTGTATAACACACTGAGCGAGCAGCCGGTTCACTAATTTTAACATTAGGACTTGAAACATCTTGAAACCTCACTTATTAGCATCATTTATTTATTTTTAGTCTTGTACAGCCACCAAAATGTGAAAAATATTATTTTGTAGCAGTATTATTTAGTTAGCTACAACCTCTGTTTCTAGCTGTTAAGCTAAGCTAATTAATTGCTCTCAGTAGCAACAGAATTAATAAATCTCACAAAAGCAAACTAGTTTTTGAACCTGCAAACACGTATTTATGTGTATAACTAATTCAGGCTAACCTATCTCTTATGTCATATTCCTTAATTTCTAAAGTATATTCAAAGCAACACCAGTGAAGCATTTTATTGTGAACATGACATTATTACTCACAGGAGACACAAATGCAGATAAATTCCTGGCAGTAATAATAGCGACTAATCATGATTTACTGGCATTTATTTAAAAAGGAAGATCACAGTAAATCAGGAATTTGCTTTATGCTACACAAATAGGCTCTGTGGGAGGCTTCAGAGTTCCAGACAGGAGATGCTGAGAATTTAAAAAACACAAAAAAGCATGAAAATTTAGCAACATGATGTAATAGCATTTTGAACTTAATCAACTTTTGACTGCTGTTATTGACTTTTCTAAAATTTACACACTTAGACAAGTGTTCTGGCAACTCAAACCTTTTTAATTTCCTAATTACAATTTAGGTTAACAATAAGATTCTTGCCTCAGTGGTATATGTTTGTTACGGCCCAACCAAAAAAATATTTACTGCTAACCTTGCAGGAATAATCTAATTACATGAACAAGAAAATCCAAGTTGCCTGAACAACAACAGCAAAAAGTTGAAAAAAGATATTGAATCAAGTTTCCTTGAATTTTTGAGTTTTCTAAACTTCTTTATAGTGATGTTGAGAGGTTTGTTAACTTTAGTAATTTAATGAGATTTATTGACAAGTAGAAAAAAAAAACAGTTGATACAAGCCTCCCACACTAAAGCAGCTATGAGACTGAAAAAAAAAAGTGGAACTAACCAGCAGAGGAAGGATTTCCTTTGGCTTCCTGTGCTCTAGAGAGACTCCATTCACCTCTTTCAGCTCATCACCTTCATGGATCAGGCCTTAAAAGCATTGGAAACAAATACAGAAATGTACAAAAGTAAATGTACAACCACAGCGTCACTGCAGCCTAAAGCAAGTGAGGCTGCAGGGAGGCAAATTGCAGTTGAGGGTTTATTAGCTTACCGCTTTTGTCAGCTGCACCTCCCCTCATGATCCTCGCCACAACAATGGCCCCGGTGGATTCATCCTTCTTTATTGTTGCTCCCTTATGGATGGTGATTAATAAATGAACGGACAATATACCAAGGCAAAGGGGTCAAACAATGGCGAGTGAAAGCAACATGTTGAATTTATTACAGCCTAGACGAGCTTCTTATTTAAAGTCCCTTCAGTCCAGTGACGGTTATTTGTATCAAGACGGGACCGTTTAGGTGGTTGCCTTCATGTAACACACAAAGCGCTGGAAAAGGTTATTCAAATCAGCATTATTTTCAACAGATGTTATTGATGTGGAGCAAATCGCAATGGAAAGAGCATCTTATGTAGTTGACTACAATCAGCTCATGCTCGGGTGTAACCCTGTTGTCTGGAAAACTGGAACATGTTGGACTGATCAAAGAGACCATGTCAGGAAAAGGTCAGTCCCCTTCCAATCTAGTTTTGGGATCAATACAAAAGTATGTTCTCCATTATTGGTCCAAAGTGCCTTTTGGAAGCTCAAACACTAACACAGGAGTGCACACACACACACACACGGCAAAATGTCCATCATTAAGTAAATTATATTCATATTCATCCTGAAAGCATATTTAAATTAAACACTGGGTTTTGTGGTGCTGTTTGTTTGTCTTTCAGTCAGGTCTCTCAGAAAGCTGTCATTAGAATTCACTGAAATCTGGTGGAAAACAAAGCTACAAACTAACATTCAAAAGACGAGTTTTGTGATGTAGATCCAGGATTTTTTTTAAAGAAACTTTCACTTTGCATTTGAGGACATTTCTTCTATTTTCTAATAAACTACTGGGCATAGTCGAATGGGGAAAAATCTGCCATATGAATCCCACTGCTATCAATCACTTACTTTATGGAGATTTTCATCCAGAAGCAAGTGAACAAAAAAAAAATCAGTTTTCTTTTTTATGATTAAAATAACAAATTTAGAGGATTTGTGGCATTGGCAGAGGTATGCACTCTTTGTAGTTTTACTGGTTTCCTGTCCCGTTTCACTTGATCCAGGAACTCTCTATAATAAAAACAAAAAAACCTAAAAAATGACAATATCTTGGACCAATGTGGAATACGGGGAATCATTCCGATACCATCAGGAAAATAAGCTTTGATTAAAGACCTTGAAGCTAGTTGATCTTCATCAGTAACAATCGTTCTAAACGAGCAGAACAGCTTTGAAATGCCATTAAAAGGTATTTTTTTTCTGCTGTAGATGCACAACTTTTGCACGCCACACACATCTGCACAACAATGCTGGAACTATGCTGTGTGTCTCTGCAGATATATGGCAAAAAGAAACGTGGAAGAACTGACTCTGTAAATTTCAGGCTGAAGAAAGCTGCCTTGTGTTTCAGCCTGGAGGCAAATGTGATCCAGGCCGCTGCAGCAACATTTACTAAGGTTTCCTGTCATGTTTCCTGTCAAAGGCTTTCGTCCTGCTACACCTTGGCATACATGGGTTTAGCAGTCACGCTGTTCAACAACATGACATGAATTCAGTCCCCAGAGGAAACTTCAGCCTGTTAGATGTGCTCATTCAGCTGAGTTGCCTGTGTGTGTGTCAGTTAATGTGAGTGGACAAATTGCACAATTTAAGGCATAGCTGCCTTGTTACATGGTAGTTTTAACCTAAATGTTTGCGTTTCTCTGTGTTTTGTGTGAGGTCTAAGATCAGGTAGGTGATATTAGAGACAAGCTGGCATGCAGCGCAGGCAGAAGGAATTCATTTTCTTGTGACGATGTTTTTGTAACTGGCCTCTGGCCTTTGTAACTGGAAATTAGTTGTATCAAATGTGTTTATTTGTTTCGCTGCTAAGAGTTACGTGAGAAAATTCACATATCGTGTCTCTCTGGGTTGCTTATTTTTGAACAATACCTCGCAAAAAGTGTACTGACCAGAGGCTCTTTGGTTTTGACCAAACTGACAATTTTGACCGACTCTTCCTCGTCCTCCAGAGCATCATCAGGTATAGGCGGCAGAACAGGCTCAAAGTCCCTCTGAGCTACAGCATCATGGACACACAGGAGACTCTGTGAAAGGAATTGAAAAACGGTCGAGATGGCGGTCGGCTTTCAGTTATGTCATTTTGAATTCCAGGATCTTGGAAACACACCGGGCTGAGTCCAATCAGTCTGACATGCACTGAGAAGAAATACTTTTCTGTAAGTGTCTCGGGCCAGCGTGTACTCGGAACGTAATGAGGCATGCTGGCTGTCAAAGCTGCTGTCAAATTCAGCCTGTTAACAAATGCCAGAGGTTTAACTGGAAGACTTGTCCGTTTTGAATCAAGACATGCAGTAGAACCACTGTACCCAGTGTGCCCAGTGTGACTGGGTAACAGTTTTTGGTCATCTGTTAGGTACAGTAGGAAGCGAGTTGACACTGATGCTTCAAGCAGCCAAGCTGAGGCAGCAGCTTCTTCCTGCCGTGCCAGCATGCCAAATTTGATTTAGTCTGGAATTTACTGCCAGCCTGTGGGCCACCTGAAAGCCTGCCTACGCCTGCAGCCCCCCGGCTGTACCCCCCCCCCCCCCCCCCCCAGCAGTATACAAGGATGCATGTTAATCACTCCATGTAAGCCTGCACAAAATGCAGCTCCAAACCAAAAGATCATTTACTGTAAGAAGAAAGAATGGTGGCTAGAAACATGTGCTCATCAACTTCATTTTTACAATCAGCCAATCCATCTGTCAGTTAGTCTACTTGTTATCCCCACATCCATCAACACTTACTCTGCTCAGAAGCTGCCAGCGAGTGAGCAATGTGTCTCTGGCCACTTTCACAGACAGGTTTTTTTAAAACAAAAAACAAACATTCATTTACAGGATATTATACCCAGTGTCTCTTATAAGTATGTGTGAGCCCCTGCACTGTGGCCAAGAACAAACAGGTCATTAGGACTGTTCAAACAAACCTGCTAGTTGTCGGCTGGCCTCTGCTCCTCATTAGGAAAAGCCACAACTTCTGCAGTTCACTGGAAAACCGTATGCCATGTGTATGTAGTCTGTGTGTGTGTGCGTGTGCGTGTGTGTGTGTGTGCGTGTGTGTGTGTGTGTATATATGCATCTGAAAAATGACTGTCAGCAGATCTGAAAGAAGGAACGGTGCACCAGAGTAGTCTGAACCTCTACATGAGTGCACACTAATAAACATAACTCGGGAGTAGATTAGCTTCAGTGCTAGTGTGGTTAATAGATGTCAGCACCTCTCAGCGGGCAGAATGATGAGGTGAAATCAATTTAAATTAACTTTACAGTTGGATTAATTTGCCACTTTGTGTGACTCATATGCGAGTGGATTCTGTAAGTCGTTTAATGTATGGGTGTGTGTGTGTGTAGCATGAATGGAAACTGAGCGCTCAGATTAAAATTTTAATGTCAACTATTTGAGAAGAATAATTACTGAGACGAGCATTATTAACAATTCATTGCAATTCATTGCTGCCATTGAAATTTCACAATTTGGAAATTCTTGTGAAGGAAATATGCAACTTTGCTTATTTTCAAAGCATTTCGTGTGCAGCACAAATATCAGAACATACAAAGGCCCTTACTCAGTTTTTTGAATAGTAAGATTTGTAACATTCTTGGATGTCTCTTAAAAAAGGCAAGAAGCATGTGAATAATGAATGAATAATAAAACACATATTGGCTGTGGGGCATAAGAGGGGCGTGACCTCCCGTCTCTTGGGGCACTTAAATAAATCAACTCAAGCGGAACATTTAAAGTTGCAGTTTCAGACCTTTTTTTTTAGACCTGATTTGCAGTGATGTTAGTCACTGCAAATCACATGCACCGCAGAACAGAACTGCACGTATCTAACCGAGTTCTGGGCAAATTGCACAATTTTAGGCATAGTTGAAATAGGTACCACTTTACACGCAGGCATGTTTCTGTAGTGGAAATCACTGCAAGAGATCAGGAATGGCTCCAGAAATCAGTTCTCACTTCAAACCCTGCATCTCTGATATGCAACTGGCAGCTTGCAAGGCCCCATCATTGCTGAACGGTACATGCAGGATTTATAGGAACATGTTCAAACATCCAAGACGATGCTAAAGTGCATTCTGCAGCTCTTCACACAGCATGTATTTGTAGTGGAGCAGTCTGGGTGCTGAACTACCTATAGTTCAGACCTTTCATCATCTGAACAGATCTGGTGCATTATGAAACAAAAAATACGACAAAGTTTTTTTCTGTCAGGTTTCCTGCGTTCTATTGTGAATAAAATCGGAGTTAATGAGATCTGCAAATCATTGCATTCTGCTTGTATTTAGATTTTACAGTGTCCCAACTTTTGTGGTATTGGGGTTGATTCATGCACACATTCAGATCCTAATGGAAGTATTAGGGGCAATCTGGGGTTCTCATATGCTTAGTTTCATGTATTTGTATATGTTTTATATGTATTATTGTGTATTTTTCAATATAATTCAATAAATAATAATAATAATAATAATAATTTTTAAAAAGCCAAGCCAGTTCTTTGCTGACCTTCAGTACCACTAGTATAGTACAGGCTGATGGTTGTATAGCCTTTAAACTTTCATACAAGAAAGCAAAGGTAGAAGGTGATTTAAAGATGAGCTATTTCTTTAAAAGGTGGTGTTTTCCTTTGCTAAAAACAAATGACTATAACTGTACCAGGGTCAGGGGAAGATCTGGGGTGATACATTTGAAGTTACAGTAACACGTCACTGTGGAAAGAAATATCTTTTTACCTGAAAGTGAGGTTTGGCAATGAGGGCAAGGAGCTCTTTGACTTCCTCTCGCCAACCTTGGTATATCAGCTCCTCTGCCAGCTGGACCAGAGAAGGAAGAGACCGGATGTTAACGATTAGCGGTATACTTTTCTGTTAAGGCTTGTGTGAGGTTTGTTCTTTTCTAGCCAAGAGAGGGTTAATGAAATTTATATCCGGAGCACACATCATCAGTCGTGTCGTTATTCCTGACACATTCATAAAACCCTGCTCACCTCATTGGGAGTTTCTCATCTTGGTGTGAGCTATTTGTTTCCTGTTTTAGTTTTGTGTCTCAACCCGCAGTTGGAAAAAGAACGCTTCTGAATGTTCAAGGCTACACGACAGCTGTGGTGACAGCTCAAACAGAGCAGCCTTGACCGTCGGCAGCGAGTGGAGAGGCGGCGAGTGACTGTGTGCAGTCGCCCGTCTTGTCAAGCATATTACTGTAATGACTTCTACTGCTTCAAGATGTCGAGGCACACTCCAGAGACACAATGCATGAAGGTCATTAGTTTCCACTGTGAGCAAACAGAAGCCTCTCTGAGGGGAAACAGAACCTCGGTTTGGCCCTAGCAGTAGGTCCTGATGATTTAAGCCAGGCAGAGAGTGGCTGTCGTACCGAATCTGAAGCAAAAGGACTGAAGGGAAGGAGTTGAAGTGCGGGTGTGGAGGAGAGGGACAGAATGGAAACATGGCATATATTACAGTATATGGATGTGATAAAGGAGAAGAAGTGGAAGAAAAAGAGAACAAGAAAAGGGGGCTGAGAGGTAAAGATAATGGAAGAGAAGTAACATCTAGGGGTGGAGAGGAGAATAAATGGAAGCTCAGTTTAAGGTAAAAGTGTGAAAAAGATGCCTGTTTAGCACTTTATCCTGGTCTAAAGTGTGGGTGGGGGGGGGGGATAAGAGTGGGAGATAATCCAAATGAAACAAGCTATTCATGGAGGAAGGGTGAAAATAAAAGAAAGGCAGAACGGTAACAGGAATGAGGATGACGCACATCTGAAGACACTCTGTCTTTTTGGGTTAAATCACAGTGGGAAAGCTCTGCCACTTCATCCTCAATCTGAAATTAATTGTTTTCCTGAAACGTTAGTCAGAATGATTTTAGCAGCTCCCTTTTCAGTGCCGTCTTCAGTGACCTAACTCTTGGCTCGCAGATTATCTGCAAATGATCTCCTTTAAAACAGCTTTTTCAAAAGAAAATATCTGAGGAGACAGAGTTTGTGATAAGATTTCATAATTCGGTAAACATAAGAAGAAGCCCACATACCACTGCTGCGTCTTTGTGAGGGGAAAGTCAGAGAAGACCATTTGAATGGTGAAGAAAAAGAAAACAAAAAAAAAATCCCCAGCTCTGTTCCCCCCTTCTGCTAAACTGTCATCCTCGACCGTGTGTCTATCTGCAAAAGATGCTTGGAGACAGTCACTTACACTTGAGGCCAGATTTGCTGCGTGCTCCTGGACGGGCGTGGGGCTTCGCTTCTCAAAGCGCTTCAGTTGCTCGTGGATCTGACAAGTAAGGAGAGGATCGTACAAAAGCTGTTAATACTTACCAATAACTACTAATATTACTGCTACTGAGGACAACTGCGTGCTTAAATAAAAAAGACATTCAAAATCAACACAAATAGGAATTATTTGTGGTTACGATAATAATGTATTTAAAAAAACTGTAATTTCACAGTAGTGAAAATATAAACTTTTATTACAGTAAATTTGCAGGAATATGGTGTTGATGTTTTAACACTGGGAGAAACTACAACATTTGCTATAAAAACACAGGATGCCATTTTTTGTTACAGTTTAATGGTGTAAATGCTGATCCCTTTGAGGAAAAATGATAACAGCAACTACTAAATGTTGAGTTATTTCAGATAACTGATAAATACGATTAAGCCTAAGGCTAGGTATCTTTCTAAAAGTGCTGTAACTAAGTTTAAGGAGATAATTCCTCCATTATTATTCTCTTCAGTACCGTGTGCCAACACAGTCCAGAGCAGCTACCTAAACTCTGCTCCCACGAGGTCGATTATCTCGTCATCAGTTTTACTGCGTACAACTCTGAATAATATCACTCATCTGAAAAAGAGAACCTCACATTAGAAGTTCCTGGTGTAACTCAAGGATGCGGAGCTTAAAGCAGATAACTCTTTAATTTAGAAGATCATGAATTAGCCTGGAAAAAGGTTTGCTGCTGTATAAAAAAGTCCTCTGTAAAACTAGAACATCTCACTATTCATCTCTGATTGAAGAACAACCTCAGGTTTCTTTTCAGCACTGTAGCCAGACTGATAGTCAGAGCTCTGTTGAGTCGAGTATTCTTTTAACTTTAACTAGTAATCACTTCAATAAAAATGTAACCATTTGAGAAATTTTTTTTACAACCTTCTCATAGATGCATCCTCACATACAGCTACTTTTAATACTACTGATATTTAGACTCTTTCACTCCAAATGATCTTTCTAAGTTAACTTCAATAGTTATTTCCTCCAAACCACTAATGTGTCTATCAGACTCCTACAAGACTGCTCAAATAAATCTCACCATTAATTAATGCTTTGATCTTACATGTAATCAATATATCTCTTTGTATAAATGGGCTACATACCACAGGCCTTTAACGTGACAGTAATTAAACCATTACTTAAAAGGTCACTCGACCCAGCTGACTTAACTAACTATAGGCCAAACTCCAAACTTCCTTGTATCTTGGAAGAGTAGTTGTAAATTGATCATCTGCAGAGGAATGGTTTATTTGAAGGGGTTACAAATGATCTTCTCATGGCCTCTGACAGTGGACTCATCTCTGTGCTTGTCCTGTTGGACCTCAGTGCAGCCTTTGATACTGTTGACCATAATATTTTAGTATAGAGATTAGAGCATGCTATTAAAGGTACTGCCCTGCAGTGGTTTGAATCATATTTATCTAATAGACTATAGGCCTAGGCTTCCCATGATGCACATGAATGTTTCTTTTCATTCACCTCTTTTTATACCCCGCCGAGCATTTATTCATTACTTATTATTAATCTCTGGCTTTTTTTCTACAGCATGTCTTCTGTCCTGTCTCTCTCTCCTCAGCCCGTTGCAGCAGATGACTGCCCCTCCCTGAGCCTGGTTCTGCTGGAGGCTTCTTCCTGTTCAAAGGGAGTTTTTCCTTCCCACTGTCGCCAAGTGCTTGGTCATAGGGGTTCGTTTTGATTGTTGATGTTTTCTCTGTATTGCTGAAGGGTCTTTACCTTAGTGACTGTTGTGATTTCGTGCTGCATGTTCTCCCCATGTCTGCGTGGGTTTCCTCCGGGTACTCCGGTTTCCTCCCACAGTCCACAGACATGCTCTTACTGGGGTTAGGTTAACTGGTCACTGTAAATTGCCCATGAGTGTGAATGATTGTCTGTGTCTCTCTGTGTTGGCCCTGTGACAGGCTGGCGACCTGTACAAGGTGTACCCTGCCTCTCGCCCTATGTCAGCTGGGATAGGCTCCAGCCCCCCCGCGACCCAGAACGGGATAAGCGGTAGAGGATGGATGGATGGATAAATACAATCAAGTTGAATTTAATTAAATTTAATTATGACTTAGGTTTAGCTAAGGTCATCATGAGACTCCTTTTACAATGAATTGCTTCCAGAGATTGTTCTTCCCTTGGGGTGTTAAAATGCTGAATAAAGCAACATTTTCATAATCATGTGGCATGTAGTGAGAAGAAAGAACAAGGGCAGAGACTTTAATCAGAAATAAAATCAGTGTAGAAAATTGGTGTAGAAAACACTGGGCATAATTTTCAGGCTTTTTGTGTGTACTATAGCAGACTTATTACATTAACTACACAAGAGTTTAAACACAACATTGTGTTGGACAATTGCTGTCATTTGTTAACTGTGAAAAAATATTTAGGCCTTTTACTTAATTAAGAAATAGTTGCTTACTTACATAGTCTAATAGTGCACATTAGCCTCAAAATACAATTTAAAGAAGGCCTTTTCAGAATCAAATGCCTTATATTACCATGCCATAATAATTGTAATCATTTTAATGTTGGGGGTGTTGATAATTTTAATTGCTTATATATTGCTGGGGAGCTGGGTATCCAGTGGTGTTGGACAGTGTAAGATTAACAGTACACTATTCCAATGACATTACTAACTTGATAACTTTTAGTTACTTATCTGCTTACTTAAAAAAGTCACAACTTTGGTTGCTACAGTAACACAGGATATAGAAGCACACAACACTGCTCACAATAGGATCTGAATGCTTAATTCACTTAAAGTACATTCTGTGACTTCAGTGGACAGACTCAGCAATCACAGGTCATTATAGCACCAATGTGTGTTCACCTTGAAGAGCAAGTGAAGTTTCTTCTCCATCAGCATGCTGTGGAGGAACCTGTAGTCCTCCTCTCTGTCGTTATGTGGCTCTGTTCCAGACATCACTGATTATAGCAGCCTGCACACACCTGGGGGATGACTGGCAGGATATACATAAACACATGCACAAACAGGCAAACCTGCACCTGTTTTTATTTTGTAGGATGTGTTTTTCAAGGTAAGAAGTTGAGATCAAAAACCAAGTGAGAGAGGTCAGAGCTACGTGAAAGGTGTGATTAAAATCCTCCCTTATGGAAGATTCAGTGTTACAGTAATTATTGTTTTATAATGCAGGTATTTGTTCATATAAAAGCAGCTGCATTCTGTTTGCTGACATATTCATTATCATGTCATTGTCATGTCATTGTTATGTCATTGTCATGCCAAGCTATAATCTATGTTCTACATACCTCTGTGCTCAGTTCGGCTCAGCATCCCTCCTCGTGCTAAGAAAATATGAAACAAAAAAGAAAGATGAAGAAATAATAAAAGCAGACTCCCCAAAAAGATTTTTTTAATGATTATGTAGTGAATGTATTACATGTGAAAGAGAAAAGTGAAAAAATGTGCTTGTTCTTTAGATGGACCTGAACAACATACCTACATTGAGATATTAGTGCCCCCTGTTGCTGATTTTTATTGTAACATTTCTAATCAAATATCGACAGAGCTATGCCCATTATTAAAGCCATTCATATTCATATACTATTACTCTTAAATGAAAGTCCTTAGGTGGCTACTTTCTTTGCTTGTACACCACTTTTGACCATTATCTGTCTAACAGCATGGCTCGGAGCTAATATCTACAGGAAAAACACGTCATTTCAACAATCATCCACAGACCTTTGCTGGTCCACTTTTACATGTACATGTAAAAATCTCTTCTCTGGCAGGTAGTAAGTGTACAAACCAAAACAATGAGACCTGTGCTGTCACAGCAGGCTGTGCAGGTACAGTATGTGTCCTCAGAGTCAGGACATAATCAGGTAAAACTGTGAGTGAGGAAACAAAACTCTGTAGCACCTTTCATTGCAGGTGAAACGCACAGTGAGTGACCACAGAGTGTGCAGCTACAAAACGGTATAGATATTATAAAACTAAGCCAACTGATGTAAACAAGTGAATAAATAAGATAAGCTCAACAACAAACAGTCAAAATGATGAGAACCATAGGTTATCCCCCACCAAAAAACAGAAGTAGAAATAATAAAAAAAATAGTAAAGATCAACAGTAGACTACTTATTTTTACTACTTATGTTTAAAATAAACTAATAAAATTAACAAAGCAATGAAACTCAAAAAGAGATTAGAAAAAAAACCCTTTAATTAAGCCCAAGGAGCAGACCAGTGAAAGATACAGATAAGCAGGCAGAATACGCTTGGCAGATAAAGAGGGACATGAGATTATGTGATGGTTACTATGGTTACTGTGGGAAAGTTTACGATACTACTCTTGATCAGCACGGCCTATAAATCTGCACTAAAATCATTTTTGAAATGGTACCTGCTTGTTTTTTTTCAGGATCTTTTATTAGCAGACCAATCTCAAAACTTCGATTTTTCTTTGCTCTCACTTAATACTTAATACTAATAATACTAATACTTTACTACTTTTAATAATAATAACCCTAGATTAAACTGAAACTATTATTAACATTAAAAAGCCATTTTACAATATAAAAGATGCTAATGTCTTATAATAATAATAATAATTGCAATAGTGTTGTAAGTAGAAAAAGCAAGGCAACAGAAGCATGCACTCACCAGAGACGGTCCATCTCATAAGGGCCAGTTCATGCAACGCATATCATTTATTATATAGAGTAAAGTCAGCCTTTGAACAGCCACTTGTACTGAGAGCTTATGCAGTGTTCGACTGACCGCATTGTAAGAGAGTCTGTCTCTTGTTCAGTCAATATGTTTTAGGTCTGACACAAATAAGGCCAGCAGGCAATCAATAAATCAATCACAGCATGGAAGTTGCACAGCATGGAGTGTAATATTGACCTATAACAGTTCACTTTCCACATATGACTGTAGATACACAAGCCTACACAATAATATTAGCAAAAGATATGTTTTACACAATGAAACACATGGATGTTCTGGGTTCTACGATGTTGAGATGTGTGTCAATATAATGGCAGATATTGTGCATCTACAGTTACACTAGTTAGTGGTTAATCAGTCACTGTTCACTGAGTTCAGACTGTCCATCAGAAGCACAACTCTATACAGAGGTTATCTCAGCAGACTTCAGAGATCAGACCTGTAGGGCGGAAGGTCCAGAAATGAACAACTTCCAGTTAGTAAAAATATAAACGGTATTCATGGCTGCTTAGATAATAAAATAGAAAATAAAAGGCTGATTAAAGGACTGAGTGCATTTATACTCAGCTGCCCTGTTCTACACAAACAACATATCAATTAAGCTGAAACCCAGCGGTGGTAAGAAAGGAAAATATTAACCTGTTTCAGCATGTTGGTGGTGGGCAAAGTGTTCATGAGAGAGATACACTATATTGCCAAAAGTAATCATCTATGTCTTTGTGGACCTGCTTTGTACACTGGTGTGCAGTCATGTTGGAACAGGAAGGGGCCAACATGAC
>VOQJ01043179.1:9302-30680 GCA_015052665.1 Apistogramma diplotaenia
CGTCTCCCTAAACCCACCCCCCACCCTCAAACAGCTCTTTGATTTTAAAAAAAAAAAAAAAAAGATTGCTGGCTACATTATTACTGCCATCTGTTTACAGCTACACTGGGACTGCAACTGCTATTTGTCATTCATAGGTGAATTTGCAGGAAGCTTTTCAAACTTCACCATCACACTACAGGTAAGTTCTTGAAAGCGGGATACTCAGACAGCCCAAATGTGTTCCGTGAAAGAAAAACGTTACTCAGGCGGCAGACTCCAGCAGCTCTCTGCACTTCTAACAGCATCTGAAAACACCGACTCGAGAGGTTAAAGTGCTTTTTTCATTCAGTGACGTAAAATCCGGAGCATGAAATGTCTGCAGATTTTCATTCCAACTCAACAAGCCGGAGCAGCAGATCCCTCCAGCTTTGGTTTCTCTCAAATGAGCGGCTAATGCTTGATTATGCAAGGTCTTCAAATTTCTGCTCAATATTAATATATCACAAAGGTCCGAGCAAAACGGAAATGTTGGTGAGGAAATGTCACCTCACACATTTGCTCCTCTCTGCATTTTTATACAAATTACTGATGACATCAGGTTTTTAAACAAATAAATGGTCTGTACTTTTAGTGCCGTTATACCTCTCAAAATGCTTTCTGCTCTTAAACTTCCATTCATGCACTCGTACTCCAATGGATGCAACAGGGTTAAGTATCTCGCCCAAAGATACTTTGACAAGCAGACTGGAGGAGCCAGGGCCACGACCCCCTCTGCATCCGGAGCTGCACCAGTAAATAGAGATTATTCACTCTAAATATAAAGATATTATGTATCAAATGCAGACGCGATCAGACAACTCTATTAACACATCTTTACGTGGCTTTGGAGGCAAAACACTGGCTTAAAGGCCTGCAAACACCAGTATTTTACCTTTTACTTCTTAATAGAAAGAAAAACACTGGAGAGATTTTAACTGTGGAATCATCACTGAAGACAAAAAAAAAACACACCCATTGGAAACTGGACAGTGAATGTGCTTCAGATAATATGGCTGGTAACAAGTAAACAAAATCTTGCCAATTTCAACGTTTAATGCACCTTTTTATTCTTTGTGATGAGGCCTGAGACAAAGAAAAGCTGGTGACACAAACACTGTTCAGGATTTGCTGGTTGGTTAAATGCAAAATGCCGCAAATGAAAATTATAATGAGCACTAACTCCTCAAAGAAGCTATTACAGCGAGTATTAATCTTCGGTGAGAGTCGACTATAATTCATGCGTTGGTAAAAAGAATGTGGCCGGCTCTGCTCCTCTGAAAGTCCACTTTACTCTGCAGTTTGAGGACTATTAGCTCAGAACTAATTATTTGCATTGGTTTTCACTTTCTTGGGTTCCCTGGCCTTTTTCCCTGGGATCTGTTTCATCACAGTGAGTCTAGCCTCAGGCATTTCCTCTCTCCACTCAAGTGTACGAGAGACCAAGCAAGCATTTCACGCAGCCGTGTTTCAGAGGGGAGTTTTTTTTGCTGTTCAAAAAAAGAAGAAACTTCTTCCCTGTCAGAACATAATGCCTCAAAGCACCCCGACCAATCCGCTCTAACGCCACCATTCGTCTCCTGCTGAGCGGAGAGCAAAAGCTAAATAAATTATGGCATTTATGGATGCATACCTGTGAACCCCCAAATATATTTGTCATTCAGAGAACAGAGAAGAACACGCCACTGCCGAGGCTAGTACTGTATGTCTTCTTGAAAGCAGAAAAATAATCACATTAGTCTTTCATTTGTCCTCCCACCACCTCCATCTCTGTCTTCTTCACCACAGTCATTATGTCTCAATGATCCCCTCTCAGTCCAACTCTCCCTGTGTCTCACCCTCCCTGCTAAAGTGCCTCTCTCAGCAGCAGTAATTCTCATTAATTATCACTGCGAGCATGTTCCGGTGCCAGAGAGCCCCAGGTGTCGAGCCTCGGTCAAACCTCCCTGTTCCTGTTAGGGCCAGTCGAGCCTTTCTGGATCATGCAGGCGGTTAGACATCTTTACCACCCATCAATGCAACAGAGCTCAACTTTATCTAAGAGATGGAGGCAGATTAATGAGCTGGTTTCACTGATTATACAACTAAAGTGTGATTGCAGGGGTCAGTCGCCCCCCCGTGGGAGATACACAGAGAAATAGGGTTAGGGGCTCAGACATCCGGAAAAAACTGGCAGTAGAATCGTTGCTCCTTCACAGCAAAAGGAGCCAGCTGAGGTGGTTCAGGCAGAAAACTGGATTAAAACCAGAACTCACTGGAAAAATTATGCCATTTGTTTGCCCTGGGAGTACTTGGATCTGGAATTACCCCTGCAGCCTGATTCCAGCTACGAAGATGGGTGATGGCTGGAGTTTGAAGGGAATGTTCATTTAAGCTTTTCTTTACAGGTCATTTATTTATTCATTCCTGTGCTGTCTGCTCCACTACATCTGTGTGTGTGTGTGTGTGCGCGCGCATGTCGACCTGAGGAGAGAACGGTGAACGGAAACCGACTTTCCTTGAGATCATTATGACTTATAACTTGCACTTACGGGAGAGAGTGGAAAGCAGCTCCAAGGCCAGCCAGTTTTGAGTTTGTACGTGTCTGCAAAGACCATCCGTCCGGCTGGGCAGTCGGGCAAGTTGTCGAACTGCACATCAGACCTTCACGTTTTCACGGAGAAACAGGCTTCCTTCAAACCCAAACAGAAGAAAACCTGCTACCAAAATGCTCAATAAGTAGATGTCTTCCACATCCTCAACCGACAAGGCAGCCAGACACAGGGGTCTCCACTCGCCCCAGGAGTCGTACACATATCCCACCAGGTCCGTTCCACTGGGGCACGCGGGTCTCCCTTCCCCTGAGAGAAGAGTCGATCAACTGCATTGAATGCCAAGGTCGCTAAATCCCTTTTGATGGTTTTTATTCAGGTGAGTGTTGAGAGAGAACTTCAACAAGCGGGGTGGGCACAGGGAGGGCGGGAGAGGGAAGGAAAACGTCCCACTCAAGAGCAGAAGAGAAGCAATTCACGGTGCAGATGGGACAAAGTGCTGCAGACTGGTGCACACTGCAGAAAACTTACCTCGGAGCACCTGAGAGGCAAAGACAGCTGAAGGCTGCCATTAATAATCCTTCCAATGATTCACTGGTAAAAACCTTATGAATTTTAGATTCCTTTCTGTTGACCACAGGCTCTCTTGTAGTCATCTTGTCTTGAGCTGAACTAAACAGTGAGAGCCTCATGCTTAAGTATGCAAAAAATAATCTGTTTATCCAGATTATTTTGTTTTCATAAATCACTGGGAACCAAAATCCTAATTGAAATCACAGTTTGATTAATCTCCCAGCCCAAGTCTAATCCAGGAGGACTGCGGGCACGTCCTCTTGTAAAAATAACCACAAACCCCCTTTTCAACCAGTCAAATGTGACCTTTGAAACAAAGCAATAGATGCATTTCATAAATTCGCACGTGCTTAAGATTTCCAGGACAGGATTAGCTCAAGATTTACACACTCGACTATAGAATAACCAGACTGGACAAGCACAAAGCCTCTCCCTGGGCTAAATGATGCGACGGTGGGTAGGAGTGGGACAGCACAAACTACAAGGATCAGACAAACGCTCCCTCTAGCCAAAATGGCAGATAGCACAGAGGGAGGAGAAAACAGCCTTGGAGGATTAGAAATGTGCACGGTCTCCTGGGGAAATGAGGAAGCTCTGGATAATAGAGTAATCCAATCTGCATCAGCACAGCTTTATAATCCTTCACCTTTTAGGCCCCTATCCCACCACGAGGGGATGTTTCCCCTTCATCGCTATGACAACACAACATCTTCCAAATACAATACGTGATTGAGAGGCCGCAGTGTCTCGTTAACAGCTAATGAAAAATGTGATGACATGAGGTGTTGTTTATCACATTTTTGCAAGATATACTTACGGCACCAGTGTGCCGAGGATTGTTCGGTTTTAACAAAAGTCATTGTCAGTCAGCTAACTTCACCCTGAAAACGTCATTAGACACACATTCAGAACCAGCTGGAATACAGAAAATACTCAGCACGAGCCACGGTGTGGCCGTTCTCCTCCGTACCACCTCCAGCACAGTGAAATTAGATGTATAAATCCAAACTCAGCACTCCAACAGATATGCAGCAGAAGATAATTATTCCATTATGCATATTAAAAATAAAAAAAAAATCACAAAAATACGTGGCTCGGAGCAGACAATCTCTTCTTGTGAGGCCTTATGTAGCATTGATAAGCAGAAGAGAAGCATCAGTATGTGGAAATGATCTTAAGGTGAGCGGCTGAGTGGAGCAACAGCAAATGGTAGAAAAGCAGCTCAGCAGTGTGGATATGATTATATGTCATCAAATATCTTGGAAAGCACGGCAAGAATCAATAATGAGTGTGAGGAGAAACAAGAATTTTTAGGCTGTGTGCAAAAAAATAAAGAGGGATATTGTCATTCTTGAACTACCTTGATCCATGATCACTGACCGCTCTCATTAAAACCCAAACTACGGAAAAAATTCCCGGTCAGATCAGATCGTTTCCTGCATCGGCATTCCGCTGGCCACTCCTGGATCTCGGCACTGCTGATAAGATTCTGCAACTTCTTATTTCAACCTGTTGATCTGCAGTCATGCACTGGACTTAACTGTCTGCGGCATCCTGCTACAAGCCCCTGACATGCAGGTCATCTGTGATGAAACGCTTTGCTCACGGGCTTTCTAACCTATGGCACAGCTGCTATGATGAGCCGATACTGAGGAGCAGCCACGCTCCTTCACGAAAAGAGCCTGTCCGCATTCACTGCATGAATAAGTTAAAACCAGAGATGCACGATCCTCTGCAAACAGGGGTTCGCCTCCTCTGTCTGGAGGACGGCACAGATGTGGATTAAAGAGGAAACCAGAAAAAGGAATATGTAGGAATATCTTGCTCTTTATACTTCAGTTGTTTATTTAATCAGTTATTTGCTTAACATGTTGTACTGTTGCATTTTGAAACATCAAAGTTAAGATGCACATAAAGCCAAATGGTGCTACTTGAAACGGGGAAATGATTCTGCCATGTTAACATATTCTGTTTAAGTGCACTCCCTGTGTCTGCAAGAGGAAAACGAGTTGGAAAATATTGTTCAGATTATGTAATTGATTTTAACTTAAGGTCTTAAAAGATGCAGCAAATGCAGCACTTATGTTTATCCAAACTATTTATTTATTTAAAATTCATTAAGCATTAAATAATCATTTAGCTTTGGGCCGACTGCCATTTCTACAGTATATTTTCTATAAGAAAATAACACAAGTCACAAAACACACTGATTATAAGCTGATTCTGTAAACCTGGTTTACAGTGAGACAAAAGGAAACCCCTCCAAATAATAACAGTGAGCAGCAGCATATGTCGCAATCCAAGCAGCCAGCAGGAGACAAATGAGCCCAACAGCTACAAGAGACTCACTCACTATCAATAATAATATTCCACACAATGCACTTAGATTGGCAGCAGTGTAATTTAGTGCAATATTCACAAAGTGCATCCACAAACGCAGCGGGCTCAGTGCAAAAGCAGCCGCCAGTTCCGTTTTTATCTGACTTCAACACAGCACAGGTGAAAACGACCTGCCTCACCTGGATGCAGGTCGGCGTCTCTTGGAGTCCGTTTCTCTGCAACTTGTCGAACCAGGCTTCATCTTTCACCTGTAGTCTTCTTAAAGTTCTCGAACTCGTCGCATTTCCGTGTTTAAAAGCGTTTTAAAATGGCCAAAACTGTTAAAGGTGATTTTTTTAAAAACTCCGTGTATGTAGGTGAGTTGACTCGAGAGCGCAGGTGGTGCTCATGTGGAGTTGGAGCAGCCTGGCAAGCCAGCGTTAATGACTTCCGTTTCACCTGCGCACTTCCTGCCGTGACAAGCCAGCTAATGTTGTCAAAGGTAGCCTAGCAAGATTCAAATTACTTATAAAAAATAACTTCTCTGTATGGAAGCTTGTTTCTCTGAAAAATTAATAATTTTGAGATTAATTAACAAAAAAGCTGGTGTGTCTTCTCTTTTTTTATGGCCCCAGTTTCCATAAATGTGACTAGCTTATTGCAAAGCATCCACCAGCTGGTTCTTATTTCACACAGGTAGTTTTAATGTCCTCCATAAACCTGAAGTTTGTCATACCGTGTAAAAATCAAAGATTGTCCTGTTCCTGGTTAAGTGCTCTGGTTCTTGAAGATTTATTGAGTATTGGCCAAAAAAGTGAACTTTATTTGTCTATCTTGAAATCATGGTTAATTATCAAGCTAGTGTGTTACAAGAGAGTTGGGGAAAAAAGCAGCGTAAAATTAAGATTTTGCAGCTTCCGTCCTTGTTGGGGACAAATGACTTTCCCCTGTTCCTTGTTTCTGTAGTTACTGCTCTCTCTCTCTGCCCTTGTGTGCCAGTGTATTGTGTGTCCAGCAGGGTGAACCCGGTGCCCTCTGCCGGAGCCCTGCCACCCTTGGAAAGTGCCCAGAGGTGCCAATTTTGCATTACACACACACATCCATACACAGACGTGTGCATGCCCTGTATAAACGCTTTGAGCAGCTATTATTATTACGGGTCCTGGCACTGGTCTGGCAGGGACTCGGGTCGCCTCGTGCAATCCGTCACCCTTGCAGACTTCAAGTTGTGATGACAAGCACTTCGGGCACATCACGCCTCCCATAATATGCTATATCTAAAGACTGTGTTTAGCAGTATATGAATGTGATCAAGAGCCCAAAAGAGGAAAGTTATACTTTCCTTTTTTTTTTTGTTGTGTTTTTTTTTTAAGTGTTGCATTTTCATTACATCATGTAAAGCTGAAACCAGAAGCAGGGTTATGCTTTCACAGCATAAATAACATCTCAAGCTGCAAAATCCACTGCAGGACCAGATCATTCTTACTTTGCATAAACCCCTCTTTAAGCAATAACACACTTGTTTATCTGCTCTCACAGAAATTATGCTCTTCACTGTCTCTAAAATCATGTTGTTTGTTTTACAGCCAGAATGTGGCTGAGGATGAGCAGCTTTTCTTCCCAAATTTTCCTTGTCTGGTGCACAAATTTTACCTTTTTTTTAATCAAAATATTGATTTTAAATTTAAATGAAGATTTAGTGAAATTATGAGGTAATAAATCAAGTAATTTACATATTTGCATGCTTTAGGATCTCTTGTATAACCTGCGGTCCCTTAATCATAAAACGCAGATCGTGTCACAGTTGTAAAATCGTCGGCTGTTCCCTTTAGAGGTCGCCACAGCAGATCACTCTGATTGGTTGCATCCGCCTCTGTCAAACCAGCCTTCTGCATCTCTTTGACTACATCCATGATCCTCATCTGTGGTCTTCTTTTGCTCGTGTTTGGCAGCTCCGCCTTCAGCATCCAGTATATCCTCTATCCCTCCTCTGCACGTGTCCAAACCATCTCAGTCTTGCCTCTCTAACTTTGAGCTTCTGATGTACTCATTTGTAATCTTTTCAATTCTAGCCACTCTGCTGTGATTTGTTTTATGTCATATCAGGAATAATATCAGTTTTGGACTGTGTTCATTTTTATTATTACTCCTTCTTGCGTTGTGTTCCTTCTGTCCGTGTCTCGTTTGTGTGTTTGTGCCTTCATCTTCCTGTTTTATTTCCGTGACTGGGTTTCCTTGTGTGTCTCGTGTGCTAGTATATCATCAAGTCCGTTAAACTTCTGGGATGTTGATCGAGTCAGTTAGGTAGCAGAGCACACTTTTCAGCACCTTACCTAAATCCAACAGAGGACCTCTGGGACACTTTGTTTCGGTCCATGCCCTGGTCCAGGTCTCCTTCATCTCATTAAGAGCATGACCTGATGTTGTTCGGCATCCATGCAAGCACGTGGGGGCGATGCAAACAACTGAGTACTATTTTCAGTTGCTGCAATGAAAGTTTTGCAAAAATAAACTCGCTGCATAATTTTTGCTTTTTGATTTTTGGGGGGGATCACTGAATTCAGCCCTCTGTAGGTTGGTTATTTTGATTTCCATCAAACAGTGTTGCACCCTTTTGTTTCTAACACATTAACTCGTCCATATCAGTATTCAGAACCAGCCAAAAGTTTGGACATACTCAGTGTGTCCAAACTTTTGGCTGGTTCAGTCAAAATCCAGAAGTTTTTTTTCACATTAATTTGCTATAAATCGCCATGTTCTTGTGGTGGAGGAGTTTGAGTGTCCCGAGGATCTCAGAGGCTATGTTGTCCTGGGTCTCCCAAGGTAAATTGGTCCTGGGTGAGGCGCCAGATAAAGAGTGAGAGGAAGATGAAGGGAACAGTTTACCCAGCACAGGATAGGTTACCAAGGCCCCATCCTGGGGCCAGGCCTGGGGAAGGTGCTCAAGAGTGAGCACCTGGGGGCCAGGCTTTACTCCATGGGGCCCAGCTGGGAGCAGCATGAAGAGGAGACATGGGCTCACTCTCATATATGCCCACCACCCATAGGAGGTGTCACAGGGGTTCAGTGCAGTGTATGTTAGTTGGAGGCCCTGGCAGACCAACCCCTGGCTGGTTATTGGGACACGGAATGCCATCTGTGGTGAGGAAGAAGCCTAAACTAGTGCATGGGGTTGAGAGATACTGGCTAGATGCAGATATAGCTCACCTCGACGCATGGCCTGGGCTCTGGAGCCAGTCTCCTGAGGACCTGGACAGTGTGGAGTGTGATAGCCCTGGCTGGGTATCATTGTATCCCCTTGGCTTGTACGTTGGAGTTTTCACCAGTGGATCAGAGGGTTATTTCCCTGCACCTTTGGGCTGGGAAACGTGTCCTGAATGTGTCCCGAATGTGTCGTTTGCGCTTATGCGTCAAATGACAGTTCAGACTACCCAGCCTTCTTGGAGTTGCTGGGTGGGGTGCTCAGAGGTGCTCCATCCGGTGGCGCTATCGTCCTGATGTGTTTTCAACCTGTTCCTTTCATGCAGAGCAATTTTTCACCACAAAGCTTCACAGTCATACAAGCTTCATATAAAACAGCCCAGCCCAACAAACACTGAGATACATCAAAGTATAATCAGCAGCCATACACCCGGGGGGGTACATTACTACAAATGGTCATTAAAACCCTGACAGCTACAGGAACATATTACCTCCCATAACTGCTGAATGTAATTTTTGGCCACGTGCTCTTTGTGTTTTACAGTTTCTAGTTATGGGTAAATTTACTGCAAACAAAAGTCTTTCAGAAATGATGACACAGAGATCTGCGGCAGAAGTTTAAAAGTGGCTCTTCAGTGACGTGAGCGATGTCAGGGATGAGACATGATAGCTGCTGTTTCATCGCCACAGATCCTGTGTTTAGGAAATGGAAAGGGAACCCATACTGTAGGGCTGAAGTAAATTTGTTTTCACGGCCCAAACTGGGGCCATAAAAACCAGGTGCTCTCTCCATCAAGTCGACATTTAGCTTGAGCAGAGAGGTCACTCCACTGCTTTTGTGGATTGGAAATGAATGAATTTTAAGATGAGGTGCACTCAATTTAGGATGAAAGAAAGGAGCTTAAATGGTTCTTTAAGGAGGGCTGAGAGTTTACATCACAAGCCAAAAAAATCAGGTGACATCGGGAGCTTATTGTTAAAATCACATGTTCATAATCCATTTAATCCCTCGTGGCCTCAGAGGGAAAATTCAGCCCCGAGTCTTTTTTTCTCAATGTCTTTGAGATTTATGTGTTTTGTGCTGTGGGGGAGAAAAACTCTCTTTACACAGGAATATGTGTTATGCACACTTAAATAGAAGAAGGACGTAAAGTGCACAGGATGTAACAGTTCATGAATGTGTGTGCAAGTGGGTTGATGCAAACCAGGGGAGTAGTGCGCATAGTTTACTTCTTCTGTTCGTTTAAATAGTCACTATTTGATGTAAGTAATAAATAATAACCCTCAAGCAACCAAACTAAATGATGGAGTGGGGATATTTATCACCGCATTATGTTTTATACTGGAATATATTTTTAGTGGCTCTAGCTACACACTTTTCTTTATCCATGACAGAGATTCTAAAATATTCTTATCTGACTAGTTATGGTTTTCAATCATTTTTATTCAAAAAGAGGATTCAGTTCCACCAGAACTTCATGCCAAACGTGGCTGATTTCAAAAGCATGTGAAGCCTGAAACTGCCTCGGAAAGCCACCGACTTTCATCTGCACCAGTGCTTCTCAAATAGTGGGGCGCGCCCCCTTGAGGGGGCGTGTTGCGCTGCCAGGGGGGCACGTCTGACCCCGGGGAACATGCGATTTTATTTTTGTTTTTTATTTTTTTGCCTTACTAGAAAAAAGTGTAATTGCACATCCACTACAGTAGGTGGCGGTGGCGCACTAATTGCGCATTAAGTCACACCGCCTACTTCCAGACATGAATTGGCGTTAAAAATATAGTTAAATTTGGCCTCCAATTCACTTCTTGACAAGTAGTTTGACAAAGTCCTGGTTAGAAGCATTGGCACAGATAAATATAGAGCTGGGGAAATAAATGGGTCTGGTTGGTCACTTGAAGGTTAAAGACAGCACAGTTTTATGAACCATAGCAAATTATTTCAAGGACCTTAGCTATGAGTTGCTCATTCTGAGAACCACAGGTCTTGAGAGGAAACTCAAGGTGGAGAAACTGACTTCCTTCTATTTTCTGTGGTGGATTCAGTTCAGTGCAACTGCTGAACATCAGTGTTTGATGGTTAACCAACAGAGGAGGCTGGCAACAAACTCCAAAACTCAGCCTCAAGCCTTTGATCACCAACACGTACTCTCACTCATCCTACTCCAAACATCTCAGCTTAGAGTTGTCTGCGATGGACCTGGGAGCAAAGACGATATAAAAATCTTCTGACAACAAATCAAGTGAATCGGCTCGTGAGATTGAGGGTGAACGAGTTGCCCCGTGAAACTGCAGCCTGACAAAGACAAACCTTTGACTCGTGGTCTCTTTGTGGGCTGGATCGACACAGCAAAGGGCTCTTTTTTAACTTCTCAGCAACTGAACATGGAGAAAGAAAAACGTCCCTTCACAAGTTTCAATGTTTCTTAGTAATTAATAAAAAGATTTTGCCCTGCACTTCTGATACCAGAGGCTGCTTACACGACGAGTAGAACAAGCTGCTGTTTGACTTAATTTCTAATCATGAATTTAAAAATCTTCAATGACCTTTTGAAGAGAACAATAGTCCCACATGGAGAGAGTGGGGTGAGATAATCTGAATAATAAGTTTGCTTTACTTGTGTTGTCTCAAGGCTTTTTTAAAAAAAGGTATGAAGCTACACTCATGTGCACCCAAACTCGGTTCAGCCATCTCTCCATTTGCATCTGCAAACCTTCACATGTTGACATCTTCACAGCTGAGAAGGAGGAACTGCCCGTGGACCGATGGTCACTGCTGCAATAACATTTGCATCAGTTCCTTTAACTTGGAAGGAATATGCATCATGGCTTCAAATGCATCAATGTCAAATCCAACTCCATGTGCTATTTTTCTGCGTTGTGCAATGAATTATCTGTCAGGAATATGAATATTGTTTACATTTAGCCCCTGAATCGTCCCCTTCTATCCGTAAAGGTCGGGTCCATTTTCTAAGATCAATAGATTCTCCTGTATATGTATACAAACTTAGCATTTGCATTTATACACTTGCACACAGTGTTTTTTTGTTTTCTGCAGGTCGATTAAGTTATCACGAAAAAAAATGACCTTTCAGTTAAAGTTTGCACACGTAAATAACTAATACTGTGGAAATGTTTATTCACAATAAAGGAAATTCATCAGCCTCAGATGCCCTGTGCAGGAACTTTTATGACAATAAAATCCATATTGGGGAAGCAAAGATGACCACATGCCACTCAAATTGGAAAGATGACCTTTCGGGTCATGTTTTTGTTCGGTCTCCACATCCACAAATTGTTTAAGTCAAATTATCTATCCAGGAAAGTTCACGTAATTCTTCCTATCTCATTCCTAAATTCCTAAAATTAGATAAAGGAAGCTTGGGGCATGTGTGGACCCAGTTGTAGTGATGCCCGTGCTGAAGTCCGGGTCATTTGCAGACACTGGTTCAGCCTGTTCTAGCTCGAGGCTCCGCTGTGCACGACTTTATGAGATTTCAGCAGAGGGGGGGGGCGACAGGCAGGGACCTGCTCTCAACAGAAAACATGCTTTACAACAACGTGCTCATTAATCTGAATGAAATTTGTCTCTGTTGAAGATGTGATTGATGATTGTCTATCATTATGTGTACCAGTGCAGTGTTTGCTTAGGGTAAGTATGACACTGGCAATTTTCTGCAGCTATAATTTACCAGTGTCCCCCAAACACCTCGTATGCAGGTAATTGGTTGCTATGAAAGCTAACGGACACACAGGTAATGTTATAAGGATGCAGCCATTAAATATTTGAGGATGTTGCTGATAATAAACACAGAGCAGGTGAAGTGAGCCGGGGGAACAGAGCTAATGCTAATGGATGCAGGTATGTGGTCACCTTGAATGCATAATGTCAATAAATATATGCACAAAAGACAGGCATGCAAATGTGTAGCAGTTGCTGGTAAAGTCCAAGTTACATACACAGAGTCCACACGATGAAAAATAAAATGCACAACATAATGAAACCCATAAACCTCTGCTGCATTTTGAAAGCACTCACAGCACAAAATATGTAAAGATAGATTTTAAAAGAGATACTTTGTATAGCTGGAATGCTGGAGGCCTCTCAGGATGCATGTTTGTGTTGATAAGCTGAGTTTCTGGGTTTGGCCACGTGTTTTAAGGATTATGCCAGACTGAGCGCAGATCTGTGTAATGGCAGGTTTGTTCTCATTATTTGACAGGCTGGCAGGAAACAGTCAGACACATGTGTCCTTGCTCCCATGCAGAGTGGAGCAGGCAGCTCTCATGAAGATGAAAACACTGAGAAAGGAGAATCTTCTTTTTTTTGTGCCAAAAATACAAGAGCTGCTCATGTGAAGAACCTTAAACTTGGCACGGCACTCACCGGAGTCGCCAGCAGTACAGCCGCCACACTTGAAGTAGATTGGCTGAAGGGTTTCAGACAAAGACCAGATGCACAGACTCACACGCGCAGATTCCTGGATTGATTAGTGAGATTTTGATGCAGGCCTTGATCCAAACGCACTCCAGGAGTCAACATGTGTGATTCAACGGTTTGTTAGCTTTGCATCAACGAGGCACTCAGACATATCAAGCAGCTGTAGCCATTTTAAAACCATCATGCTCTTATGTTGTGATTGCTGGCAGTATTATCGCAGCGAGCAATGTCACTCCAGCTTAGACGCCTCGCGGGGAGCCCAGGTCGCTGTGTAGCCGGATGGCATCATCCCTCTGCTGAGTGCACAGCAAGGTTATGTCACTCCAGCGGGCACACACACCACAGAGGAGCGGTTTCTGCCAGGCGGCGTCGCAGCAGCCCCGCTCCTGTCTGAATGAACGAGGCTTATCCTCTCCACGGTCTCACTTTCCGCCTCACAATAGAGCTGCTTTCACATCACCCGGAGGCTGTCAGCAAGGCCACAGTCACCTCACTCTCAGCTTACCACACTGTAAATGAAACCGGCGACAGATAATTAGATTCCAAATTATCTGGTATTTGCAGACATCAAAAGGACTCGGCAGATGCGAAATAGGCTTGGAACAAAAAATGAAAATCAGTCTTCTTGTTAACACGTAAGCTGTTTAATGGTGTTGACTTGTGCTTTCCGTCTTGTTGACGTGCGCTGGTTAAATGACTGTGGTTTTATTCCAGCTGTCGCTTCACATTCGTTTTCAGAAGCTTTACGTTTGGAGAACAAAGGATTTCCCCTTTTTTTTAATTCTCACGCTGATGAAGATTTTTCACAATGCATCACTGACTCATTGTCTTGTGTGATTGTTTGTGATACATTGACTCGCTGTCTGTCCCAAGGCACAAACTTGAAAGCACTTTAAAATTCACCATATTGTGTCCCTGTTTTTGCATTTTCTGTTGCATCCTTTTCAGTATTTAAATGGCAAAGAAATCATCTGCCTAAAGGACCAACACGCATCTTTTGGCATTAGATGACTCTTGTTTCTAATTGCCAGCGGTGGATAGTTAAGCTGTTTAGTCATGATTTAAAGAGACGGGCATAAAATGGGGAGGAAAAGATTGTAGTTTTTCACAAAAAAAATCCATATGTAGATGGATTAGCATGACACATCCTTTTAAAGTCAAATCATCACAAGATACTGACATTTTAAAGTTTCGAAACTTTCATTCAAATTACTTTTCACCCCTCGGCTTGATTGAGGAAGGCCTGGCACCGTAGAACTCATTAGCAGCCGGTCTATTATTCAACCAATTGTTCTCTTGTTTTTCCGATGGTGATTCGTCTGCGCAGGAAAGGAAATTACTTTGTCTTTGGTAGTTACTCATTAGAAGGGGGGTTCATTAAATTCTCTGACCTGACGTCACAGTAGATTTTTCTTCCAGTGCAAAATAAAGGCGCTCATTTATTGCAGCTAATGGCTTTTCCCGTTTATGTTTGAATAGTCCTTCTGGACTGTCATGGTCCCGGGCCGAGTGCGTCTGATCTGGAGGTTTATGTTCTGTTTTGTCTCACTTCGATTTTCCAGTTTTGATATTATAATTCTTGACCTGGTTCCTAGTATTTATGTTCTTAGGATTTTGGATTGTTAGTTCTATTTGCAGAAGACCACTTTCTTGCATTTCCTCAGTATTTCTAAAATTAGAAACATCCTGTCTCAGAGTGATGCTGAAAAGTTAACTCATGCATGCATTTATTACGTCTAGGCTGGACTATTGTGATTTATTATTATCAGGCTGTCCTAAAAGCTCCCTGAAAAGCCTTCAGCTGATCCAAAATGCTGCAGCTGAGTACTGACAGGTACTAGATAGATAGAACATATTTCTCCTATACTGCCTTCTCTTCATTGGCTCCCTGTTACATCCAGAACTGGATTTAAAATCATTCTTCTATGTCGCAGTCAGTGGGCTCTGACTGTGTGGAGCAGGGAAAGCACGAGGCCCCAGATTCAGGACACTTGTATGATAACTAAACAGGGAAGACGCAGATACATGAATAACATTACACAGGAGGGGGGAAGAAACTAGTTAAGCAACTAAGAACAATATTAAATACACTTAATAGGAAAATATACAAAACGTAAACAACAAGAAAACCAAGAATCAATAGAAGATTTAGAAAAACAAAACTCAAAAGTCCAAAAAAATCAACATGCTGGGCAAACTGACCTGGGGCCACGACCTTCTTACATACGAGGTCGTGACTTCCATGATGCACCGAGTGTTTCTCCTTCACCCTCCCTGTTTATACACCAGTTTTCATGTTAATGAAAATTAATCTGTCTCCCACCCCCCCAAACGGCCCCTCCCTGAGCCTGGTTCCGATGGAGGTTTCTTCCTGTTTAAAGGGAGTTTTTCCTTCCCACGGTTGCCAACTACTTGCTCATAAGGGGTTGTGTGATTGTCGAGTCTTTACCTAACAATACAAAGAACATTGATGTGACTATTGTTGTGATTTTGCACTAAATAAACAAACTTGAATTGAAGTGTCTTACTTGTACATACTGCAAAAACTTGCAAAACAGCGAGTGTTCCTATAAGCACTTATAAGTTCCTACACTCCTACACTAATTTTTTATTGAAAATCAGCAAAACAGCGAGTCTGCGAAGTAGCGAAGTCTGTGCTGAACAGTGCAAGTAATTATAGGGACCTGACACAACTGCTTTCTAACTGGATGTATTCTGGCTCATTACTCAATGAAAGCCAGGTTGCTGAGGCCATGTGTCCTTTTGCAGTTAAATTCCCATCCTGCATGAATGACATCAATATTTGTGGAGGAATTTCTGAAAAATTTATTCAAACCTTTGAGCTTGTGGCTGGACTCTGAAAGTAGTTAATGAAAATCTTTGGTGAATTGAACAGATTTTTGCTCATTTATCACAGATAATTTCTGTATTATCGTAAGATCAGGCCGCTAGCCAGCGGTCGATCGGCCGGCGTTGCGCCGAGCTGAGGATTTCACCGCCTCAGTGGTTAGCGTTAGCATTAGCATGCTAATGCTAACACCCCCGCACGCACACGACAATCCCAAACAAAAAGGCATTAATGGTGAATAAATGAAAGAGAGCACGGTTACGGCGCTTGTTATTTTCACAACTGGCAACCACAATTAGAACTGTTGTTACTCCCTCCAGTTACCCTGTGAAACTGAAAGGCACTGAAAAGCCTGATGCATGCTGAAGTTAAAGACGGGAGCCAGTCTCTCAACAAAACAAAAAAAACCCAGAAAAAGCTACCTGGAGTGCCAGCAGCTGTGCCGAGCAGTGCTGTGCTGAAAACATGATGAAAACAGGGCTGCACTTGACTACCAATCTACCACCCTTGGGAAAAGGGTGTAGATTTTGAATGAGCTTGATATCCACTGAATGAGAAATAAATGCCTCTCTTAAGTACCTGTCAGCGATGTGAGCAGAGCAGCTGCTGTGTTACGCTTCACTCAAAGCTTTTTAAAGAATCTTTGGCTGAATACTTGGGTTGTGGAGGTTATTGAAAGAGCTAATAAAAAATAAAAAAAAGGAAATGCTCACATAAATGCATGACAGATTATGTTTTCATTTGACCTTTGAAACCCGGAGCTGACACTCTAGAGGAGTTTTAAGCGAGGGGAGAGTAAAAGCATCCATCCACAAATAAAAGCAAAAGATAGGATATGATCATGAATTTTTCAAGTACAAATTAAAATGATGCACACGGTGGTCTATCAGTGGCAAAAATAAATCAGAAACCATTAGAAAGAGATACATGTAAATTCAAAGGAAGGATTTTAATTATATTGGTTCGCTACACAGCTTGTGTGCATTCCTGGAGAGGATGCTGATGTAGTGGAGGACTACAAGAATGTGGCTGTCTACACTGACAGCATACTGAACTGGAAGATCAACACCGAGGCTATATATAAGGAGGGGATGAGCCCACTCTATTTCCCGAGGAAGATGAGATCCTTCAACATGTGCAGCAGACGGTGGAAATATTCTACCTGTGCAACCGTACGCCGCCTGCTGTGGGAGCAGCGTCGCCACTGACGACACCGACAGACTGAATAACCTGATCGAGTAGCTGGCTGCAGAACACACCTCTAAAGCCGAGGTGGGGAGAAACACACTAAGCAGACTCTAACCTACTAACCTGATGACAGACCCACACCGTCTCACCCCGGCTCCAATGTGCACCGTCGCCATAGCAGCAGTCACTGCTGAGAGATGACAGTGACGCTTTAAAGACCCACAAGATCCGAGTTAGTAGATTAGAACTCCAGGTTTGCCTTTTTTAACTTTTTAACTTCACGTCCATTTGCCGGTTAGATTAAAAACAACTTGAACATGTTCAGAAAAAGATGATGTAAGCGTCACTGCTGGACCACCTGTTTCTCGCTGACACCCACCTGCAGTGTTTTAACCCCCCCCCACCATTCAGTACTCAGGTGTTTTGTATGCCGCTTGCCTTACTTGCCTTGCCTCTCCTCCTCCATTGCAGATTCCCTCCAGGATGCCGTCCCGCCTGCCCCATTCTCACCTGTTTGAAGCAGCCTATTTATGTTTAAGCTCATAGAAATTTGAAAAGCTCACCTGTGGGAGCTGGACCAAAAAAACTACAAGACAGGAATTGATGAAACACAGTTTGAACTGAATCTTGTTGCATCTTATTGCAGCTTGTTAAGACTGTTGAACCTGTTCCAGCTGCATCCTGAGTCTTTTGGCTTTGCCTTAACAAGTATTGGTGTCGTGCCGCAGTATCATTCCCGTCTGAAAATGGATGCAGGAGGGTTGGTGGTGGTGTAAACTACAAGTCTATCAACCAGGAACTTAGTCTTGCTTTGTTTGACTTGTTCTTTGTTTTAGGCTCAACAAAAGAAAGTATTTTGGTTTCAAATTTGCAGCTTCACAGCATCAAACCTGCACGCTGAATAAAGGATTTCATTGAAAGCAACGTGAAGGGCTCCTGTAACAGAGACTCCAATAAATGCACCTTCAGCATGTCTTGGAGGCTCCTGCAACTTTGACAAAATAGCTGTATTTGACAACCTGGAAGGGAGGAAATACTCCATAAACCAAAGCACTGCATTACATGAAAAGTCATGTTTCCAGGGTACAAAACTACCTTTGAAATAATGGTTTGATGCTTTCTCTCTGCAGCTTCTAACCCTATTGCAGTCATTAGTGGGTGGAGTTTGCTCTCCAAGTGCTCTGGATGTCAGTAAAAGGAGTGAGAATTAAATACCCAGCTCTGCCAGCTTTGGACCTTTTTTTTCTCCATCACAAGCATTGTTACCCATTCCTTCAAACTGAGACTCTGAAGCTCGCAGGCTGGTGCAGGATACCAAGGTGTAACCATTTCAAAGCAAGCTGCAAATTCTGTTGATAAAACGTCACAGTCCTCGACCACTGCAGGAGCGACATCGCCTACGAGAATCGATCAGTGCAGCTCTACTCTTACTATGAAAGGGAAAATGAGCCGAGTGGGACCTGCAGTGTGGATGAGTGCTGACACAGTGTTCACTGTGAGTCCAGTGTAGTTTCAGGATGCTTGTCAATCATCTTTGTGCCAAGTTCATGTTTTCTGTTGCTATTAGAGGATTTAAGATGACATCTTGCCCGTCCTCCCCTCATCTTTTAAACATCTTTTCACTACAGTTCTATTCTCCGCTCCTATTGTCTCTATTTTAAATACATCTCGTGATCCCTTCCTCCTCCTCCTCCTCTTCCTCCTCCTCCACTTCCTCCCCCTTATTGGTATTCATGTTGGTGTGGCCTATCCTAATGAAATGCTGTTGCATTTAGAAATCTTGCAGCTTCACAGCCTGTCTGTGTGTGTGTGTGATCGGTGTCATCAGTGACAGCCATGACCCTGGTAAGGTGGAGAAATTATAAGAATTTAAACATTACAAGAAAAAACCATTAATACTGATAACTTCTGAGTATTTTTATCTTCTCTATATCAACTTTCGAGGAATCCGGGTTTTCTTCCATGTTGTGCTGCGACTGTGTGTTGCTCTGCAGCCTGCAGACTTCACACTGAAGGTTTCTCACTTTAAATAATCTTCCTAAGTTCTAAGGAAATTTTTTCAAACTAAAAAATCTCGATAACTTGAACCTCCATGATGTTAAGATGCAATACTTTGCCTTGTTACAACCTGGCGTGTTAATGACACAGTGCTTCTTCTTGGGTGTGCAGTGAACACAGATCAGCCCAAACAGTAAAACTACTAGAATGCAGTTTTCTATTGCAGATCTGAGATCTACCACACACAGGTCACCGTGATAGGCTGACTACTCCATGCCATAGTAGCATCACACCCTGATGACAGCGGTCTGCCACAGCAGATCCCTCAAAACCTGCTTAGGAATGTTTCAGGGAATAAAAACGATCTAATAGAGCAACTGTGGGGTGCACCTGAACAAGCCCGATGATGTGAAAGACCCACTGCACAACCCAGACTCCCCCTGCCACACAGCACAGGGCACCACTGCAGGTGCAGTGTCCATCCCTGATGGGTCAGAGCAGCTTTTGTGGTAGAACAGCGACCTACATAATATCAGCCAGGTGTCTGACCGGTGTTGACTCACGGGGTTGTTAGAGTTGCTGCAGACCTTCGGATCTCGTTTCTCTGACAGTAACAGACAAATATATTTTGCTCCACTCACCAAGTGAGATATGGCAGCGTCTCAGATATCTTTTATGTCCACGGTAAGCGTGGCTGCAGTCAGTCTTCACAGGTCAGCAGCAGTCAATAGGAGAAAAGCACAAACACACACACAGATGCACACACCTGCAGTTTCTGCTAGCTGAGTAGGATTTCTTCAGCTTGTTTATTGACTTAGTCAGTGCTGACTTTGCATCCTGCAGCCAAAATTGAATAACTGTAACACAATATGTACAAACTACAACAATAGATTTCAATGTCCATATGCTGTATTGAAGTTAAAGACTTTAGTTATAGACTGCACAAGCTCTCCTCAGAAAGAGGGAAATACTTTATGGATGTTTGCAGTGAATGTGCACTGAAAAATCAAAGAGCATTAATCACCTTAATTTATAGCAATAATCCTCAAATAGATTCCAGTCACTTCATAAATATGATCCTTATTTGTTATCACACAGGTTATGCACGGGCAGCCAATCTTTCAGATCATCATCCAATGTGACCTTGAGCATCATGTCAGGCTATTTCATCAGCTTTTGTACAAAGCCTCCCGAAGGGTCCTTTACACTTGCTTTGACTTGGATTTCACATGTGAGCTCAGACTGTGTGATGGTGCTTTTCTTTTCTTCCATGTTTGTTCATATTCTATTTGTTTCTGTCGCTTCTAAACTCTGGGAACGGACACCAAACAGTCTTTTGTATTACATGCTGTATGTGCATTATGAAACAAGATAAAATGAGAGCGAAATATGTTGCATTATTGTGCTGGACAAGTTTGTACCATCGACCTGATTTTCATTTATATATATTGAAATGACCTCTTTGAACCTTGGATGGGGAGAGTCTTGTTTTCCGAAACAGCTGGAAACCTCAGATTTGAGTGGTGATTCGGACTTTGATCACAGTTAACCTGAGACCGGAACAATCTCTGAAGCACAAACTGAGGTTTGAGCTTTCCGTGCATTTTCTCAACTGACTCACGACAGCGGCTCTTTGTGAGCTTGGTGGGTTTTCCAAGCAGCAGAGGAAGATTTATTCACAGAGATCTTCTTTTTAGGATTTTTGTTTAGTGTTCGAGAAACCAACCAACCGGCCACCGCTTTGCTTCAGCTGAAATGTCTCAACAATCGATGGTTTACCACGAAATGGGGTCCAGATGATCGAAAGATAAATCATGCTGATTCTGCTGTTGCTCTGTCTGTCTCTAGCTAACCTCATCTCAGCCACAGTGGAGCTGATGCAGAGCCAGTTGTACCTCCAGACACTGGCCATCAGAGAGATTATCAAATGATAAAATTATGTTTAAAAATCAATAAAGAACAAAAAAAATCTAAACAGTAAAATGTAACATTGTTGCAAAAAGATATTATTAATAAATTCAATCAATTATTTTATTGTCAAGTGCATTCTCAGTGCTGCTGTTTCTAAGGTGACAGATGTGTGTGTGGGAGGGGGGGGCATCAACTATAGGCATGTGACATCATGCCTGTGACCTTTGAACTTAACTCGTGACAGAAGTGTTGACAGATGCATTCAGCAGCAAACTGCACCTCAGTGAAACCAGCAACCAGAAACTAGCAGAAACAACATCAGGCAGTGTGGTGATTTTGAGGACACCCCCCCC
>VOQJ01043179.1:30700-42787 GCA_015052665.1 Apistogramma diplotaenia
CAGAAACAACACCGGGCGAGGTGGTGATTTTGGGGACGCCCCCCCCCCACACACACACACACACACACATACACACACACTCTCAGCAAAGTCACCACAAACTCTAGAGTCCAAACAACATAATACTGAGCAGTGATAAGAGCCCACATGAGCCCAGAGACCCCAAGTGGCTGCAATCGACCTCAAAGGCTAAGAAGTAGTGGACACTTGTATGTGGAGCCAGAAACATGCAGGGAGGTTTCCACCAGTGTCCGGGACCCCCCGCCAAGACCCAAGAGTGGCCAGACAGCACATGCTGACCCCACCCAGGCCCCACGGTCACCCAGAGGAGCCCACACACCGCACAAGGTGAAGGACACCAGCCGGCACAGCCGGGGCGCCGGGGCACCGGGGCACTGGGACACGGGGGCACAGCCCCAGCAGCAAGGACAACTAGACCCACAGAGTGCCCACCTGAGCCCCCCACCCACCCACCACCTGTGACAGATGCACATTAGAGCTCTGAAACTTCAAAGTGGATGCATTTAATCGTTAGCGGTTACTGTCCCACAGCCTAATAAAGGACACTTTAGTTTGTCAGCAGATCAAAGTGAAATGAATTTTAGTGATTGAACAGATTTTCCTGGTGTTCAGGCAGCTGCAATCCCAAGAGTTGAAAAGATTTAGCAGCAGATTAAAACAAATAAAAAATCATTTATAGATTTTTTTGAATTTGAACCTCATTAGTAGGATATGGCTTAACATCCTGCACACATTAAACTTCTTCCCCCAGCAGATAATCTATGTGGCTTCCAGCCTATTTTAAACCGAAATCTGAAACAGAACCTGCTCCTCACCAGGTTGTTTTCAGCATAAGTTACGTTGCTTAATTTGTCCGTTCGACACGGCTCACTGAGCCATTAATGTTGCTCTGTAGCATACAGCTCCGGCTGCCTAATGTCATCACTGAATTTCTGCTCCTCTGACTTCTGCCTCATAGCGGCGCCATGGTGTCAGATGTTTAGTTTTGTTTTACTTTGTAGTTCATTCCACGAAAAGTAAACCCTGATGAAGATTCTCTCATTTGTGAGCGTCCAGGCCCAAACTTAAGTTAGCATGTTTGATGCTCAGATCCCGGCTCCCGTTGCTGTGAGGCAACAAACGTGCTGCATATTTTCTATGGTATAAACATGTGAAACTTTAGAAAAGGCACCGGCAGAAAAGAAGGATTCTTTTCTGAGGTATTCTGAGGAGCCAAATTCCAACCTTCGTGGTCACGTGAACATCTGCACCAATTCATTAAGATCATCAGCTATTAAAAAACGCACTTTTCATGTCATTCTCTGCTAGATAATTCAGACTTCCAAAGGGCTAAAGTAGCGCTCAGCTGAACTGAACTTTCCTTGTGTTGTTTCTACTAACCTGTATCCTCTGTGCTTTAGGTCTGGCTCCTTCACTCATCTTCATGATTGATGCCTGCCCCAGATTTTCGACTCCCATCACCCAATCACCCTCTTCTCTATCTGCACCAGCCACGGTCATTACCTCAGCCAGAAACAGCCGGTCGTCCCCACGCAGTCTCCAGCCACTCTCCTACACTGGCCACCAGCAGTTACTCTGTGCTCAGCGCGTGTTAGAACATAGTGACTGGACAACATATTTTAATAGCCTGACACCCCTGTGTGTCAGCATGCTATCAGAAAGCTACCAGCAAGGCCTATGCAGCCCACTGAGGTGTGAGCATGGTGGTGGTCTCTGGTGGCATTTCCCCACAAATTAGCAAACTAGTTTCTAAATTTAATCAGGATTTCTCATTAATTAGGTATACCCAAAAAGCACAGTGTATATTAAATATTGGTAAGTTCTGGCTGTGCAGCTGATGGAGACTCTCCTGCAGCTTAAAGAAAATGTAAATAATAATAGTTTATATGATAGTAAAGGCAATGGAAACCGAGCAAAAAAGAGTTCCTGTTTAGTTTTGCTGTAATTGTTCACCATATTGCACAAATCCATTTGAACCGAAGATGATCTTGTTTGTCATCATGTACCCGTCATCACGATCCGCAGCATATCACAAAGATGACATTTCTTAAGTCAGTGCAGTTAACTAAAGGCTGCTTGACCAGACAAGTGTGAGAAGGTTTGCCTCGTGTCAGCGTAACCGCTGTCGAAGGGATGATGGATGATGGAGTCCTCGAAGCTGCAAAGGGGACACAACAGACCTGGATCTAGTCGCAATGAAAATTTGAATAGTTATACTGAACCTGTTAATTACAGTAGAAGGTGTCCGAACGGAGGCACAAAACCACTCCCCGATGACAGCGGTCTCCCACAGCAGATCCCTCGAAACCTGCTTAGGAATGTTTCAGGGAATAGACAGGCCCACGAAGCTCACGGTTCACAACCTAACAGAGCGACTGTGCGCTGCACCTGCTTCACATTATATTATCCTTTACCATATAAAGATAATGTCTAATTGCAAACCACTTTCACTCGTATGCATTTGCACTTCATGCCTTAGAAGATGCAAATAAACTGTTGGGAGAGATCACTTTTACACCCTGCATCCATACACCCCCCCCCCACCCCCCGACTTTAGGCTGTTGCCAGCAAGACAGCTGAGGGGCTGTGGCTCAGGAGGCCGAGTGAGGCATCTACTAATTGGAAGGTTGGCCATTTTATCTCTGGTTTGATCCCTCTGGTCTGCATGTCAGAGTATCCTTGGGCGAGATATTAAACCCCGAGTTGGCCCTGATGCATTCGCTGGAGTGTAAATGTTAAACTAGGCTCTTAGTCATAGGGAAAAGCGCTGTGTGATTAGGTGAATGAGGCTTGTAGTAAAGCACAGTGAGGGCTCAATTACAATTGAAAAGTGCCACCAAAGTATTGCTTCCTCTTAAATGTCTGAGTCCACCTGACTGGTGCTGTAGTTGGTGCATTATGTTATATTATTTACACAAATGTGCACATTGCCTCCTGTTTAGCCTCTGATAAAAGTTGGCCCACGCGTAGCCGGGGTGGAAACACTGACACCAAATGAGGAAGCACAGAAGATATGAACAAGGATCAAAATCATGAGCACATCTAACAAGAGGGTTTCAGCTCTGAACATGAAGCATAATTATGGTTAACTTAAAAAATACATAAAAGCCGATGAAACAACTTGGATCTCATATGTTTATCCTTCTTTCTGCACAAATAAATCTCATACATTTAATATCGTATGAAGAGTTCAGACTTAGGCATAGGGGGAAAGGCATAATGAATTCATGCTTTATTTTAAATACATTACACTGTGAGCCCACTTACAGGGAGCAGCCTTAGACCCCCTGCCTCTGTGCCGATGGGAACCTTTTCAATTTGAATGTGCCCAGATAAACATAATTGCAGAATCATGTGTAAGCCTGCTCAGAGACATGGTAAATGTATCCGTGCCAGCCTGCAGCAAAAACAAACCATTTAAATGGAGTATTTCATAGGACTGTGACATGAACAGCGTTGGCTGATGCAGCAGAAGTCCTTGAGCATGAAGCGGGAGATGAGTGCACTCGGGGCTGCAGATGAATTGGTCTTTCTAGTTTATTTAATGTGAGTTTAGTTAGCACGGTCGCAGAGCACAAAGGGAAAAAATCAGCGCTGTTGGGCCATCTTAAATTTGTCTAATTCAACACTGGACTGATTACAGATTCAAGTGGAGCAACCCTGAAACATCAGAAAGAGCTTCACATTGTTTGTTGCATTCACTGTGTAATACCGTGCTGATGTAGAATATACCAGGCACGTCAAATTCGCGGGTCGCTTCCGGTCACGCCCCCTACTTCCGGCCGAGAATTGGCGTTAAAAATATGGCACAAATAGGCCCTTTAAGTTACGTTTTTGACATTCCTCTGCCTCCTCCAGTTAAGAGGGTTGAGTTGAATGTCAAAAAAGTAACTTAAAGGGCCTATTTGTACCATATTTTTAACGCCAATTCTTGACCGGAAGTAGGGGGCGTGGTCGGAAGCGAGCCGCGAGTTTGACATGCCTGGAATATACTGTATCCTGTGAAGTACTGTCATTAGCCATGGTAGTATTTTGGCTGTAATGGCTGTCAGACATGACGACATTAGTGTTTTTCTCAAAAGGGACAAAAACACTATGAAGTCATGATTATGAATGCAAAATTAACAGGCGGCTTTGCACCTTGAAGCAAAGCCAATCATGTTCAGCCACATGTAGAAGAAGGTGTGAAATAAAAGATGATTACGCATAACGTCGCGCTAACTTTTTTCTGTGCCGTTTAAATAAACTCTGGCTTTTTATTTCCTCCTTCAATCTTTGGTTTATTTACAGAATGGCTTTAATTCTCCTACTTCATTTTTAATGTGCCATTCGCTCTCAGGCGGGAGCAACATTTCATCATTCTTATCTCACAGATAAAATAAGTAACTTGCCAGTGATTACTGAAGTTACATGTATGACCCATTTTTTTGTAACATTTGAATGCAAAAAGAATAAAATCTGCATTCAAAGTCAGGATAGCAATTAAGGCTTCCGACAGACACTTTTCTAAACCCACATTTCTCACATAAAATATGCAAATCATGACAAACATAAACTGTTTTTTGAAAAGGTCAGACATTAGGCATGCATCTTACTCCCACAATGACACTTTAACCCCAGCTTGAAAGCTCTTGTTTTTCCAGTGAGGTCAGGCTGCAGCCTGCAGAACAGCTTCAGCCTAATGAGCAACCAAACAATCATTCGCCGTGGAAACGAGCACTGCTGCAGGTAGGATCTGCTGCTGAAGCTCACACACGTGAAAACTGTCCCAAATAGCAAACCTTTGTTTGGTTAATTTACCCCAAATTTACATCCCCAAAGGGAGGAAATGAGTAAAATCTGATTATGTTCTTGATTGTGTGACTTCCAGTTGCATTTCGGCTTGAAGCTTGAATTTGAGCTGTTTTCTTTTTTCCATTCTAATATTTTAAACAATTCAGAGGCGGCTTAAAAGTGATCTTTTTTTTTCTTGGTGGGATTACCAGAAGCTTGGATAAAAAGTATCCTTCCTGAAATACTTCGCTGTCATTTACAATCCCTGTCTCACAGCCGTGATGCGTGCGGTGGTAATGGGAAGTGAAGTTGCATTGTTAGCTGTGACTGTGTGTGTCTGCTAATCGCCTAATAATTGGATATGACGGCAGAATGTAGGCCCGTGATGATGAATTACCGGCAGCCAGGCAGTGAGCGCAGCAGGTAGGTGGCAGATGCTGCAGGTGCTGAGCTGGTGAGTCTTGTGGCTTCCTGCTGGTGTTACCCACCCACACACACACACACACATACACACACTTGCACATGCAAAGCTCACAACTGTGTCAAAGGCACACGTTATGGGTGAAGAATCTGCATATTGGCTTCAATGTGACAGTCACACACCTATAGGAAGACTTCAAAGATAATGTCAGATGGAGGGAGATCAGTCGTAGCTCTGGGACACACACACACTCTCACACACACTTGCAAATCAGTCATATGGGAAATCCAGTGAAAGAGAGCTTATGGAGAAGCTGCTCTCGGTGCTGAGGAGATCTATCTCATGTGGCTAGCTGCGCAGACTGCTGAAGAAAACTTGTCTAATCTACTCTCTCTGTGAAGTGGTGGAAGTCACACCAGTTCAATCACTGTTTCTGGGCTCTGAAGGAAAAAGGCTTCCTGCCATTTTCCTTTGCTTTTTTTTCCCCATTTCATTGTGACTGCTGATTTCTGGCCTGCATCGAGTTGTCGTCCCACAGAGTCGAGCTCGATTAAACTGATGAGATTGGCACTTGACTTCCCACAGAACTGGAAGGACTTATTCCGCCTAAATGTTTCAGCGACTTCCTAATCAGGGCTCGTCTTTTTTCGTGCACATTCTGAGAGAAGCAACAAGCGTCACGGCAGGAAATTACGGTTCATAAAATATAGAATATGCCTCAAAGTGATAGTTTGATGCAATGCAATTGAATTGTGCCGGGTTGCAAGTGGAGTTTGAGTTTAGCCGGTTTTTCATGTTTCCTGATGTATTTTTAAAGCATTTTTTCATCATCTCTGTTGTTTTTTGCTTCCTGTCTTTGTCTTGTTTTCCTGATATTATAATTGTGTATATATTTAGTGCCTTCTCTCCTTTTGTCTGCCTCCCCTCCTGTTTTCCTCCTGTGTGCTATTTTCCTTGTATTCCTTGAACTTTTTGTGTTATTTCCCTTTTGTCAGCATTTATCCCGGCAATATTACACAGTGCCTTTTTAATCACTAAGTGTCATTAAAAATATCTTTGTTTGTTCAGCCTGCCTGACTCATGTATTCTCCAATTGAATCCTCATTTAGATATATAACTCATTTATACGGCGCTCCTCGGTCTCACCTGAGAGGGCAGAGACTGTATTTTTTTGTAATATGCTGAAGCTCAGTGAAGAGTCGAATCATTGGACTTGGCTGTGAGGGTTTGTTTTCAACCTAACACTTCTCTCATACTCTCCATTTATTTTCCATTTATCCCAGTTACAGTCATGGAGTGGTTGGAGCCAATCCCAGCTGCCACAGGGCAAGAGGACGCGCACGCCAGTGTTGCAAAGCCTAATTAGGCCGGTCTCATTCACGCTTAAGTTCACACCTACGGCCAGTTTAGCCTCACCCGTGAACCCACCGTTACTAACTGCACGTCGTTGGGCTGCGGGAGGACACCGGAGAACCCGGAGAAAACCCACTCAGCCACGGGAAGAACATGCAAACTCCACACAGGAAGGTCCGGGTCCAGGTGCGAATGCAGGAGCTTGCTGTGAGGCAACAGTGCTAATCGCTGATTCCTGGAGCTTTTTGGTCACACGTGTATTTTCAGTTGTTACATTCAGAGAATAAAGCATTAAAATTCCTTGTAGGAGGGGGGAGTAAAACCTGCATACTAAAAGAGGGAGCCAGTGATGATGAGTAAGGACACTTTAAACATTTGAGCTGATGTGCTACACTTTCATTTACCTTTATAATCACACAAAATGTTCTTCTTTCTGCTAGTTTTCATTTTTTTATTCTTTTTTCTGCTGAAACAGAACCAAATGAAGAGCTTTGCTAAAGTAAATAAATGACTAAGTTTCATTTGCTGGCATTCTCACACTATTTTCACAAACTTCCAGCAGACTAAGCTTAAATAAAATGTTTTTCTGACTTGCACCGCTGCAGAAATCGATTATTCTCCCTGTTAAGCGAACGTGAATTCACATCTCAGGCTTTCACTTTTGCAGGTTTTTGCCGTTGCTGCAGATGCGCTGCTGGCTTGCTGTCGTAGTGTACAAATGTTAAATGATTCAGAACCGGCCCCGGGACAAGATTTGGGGAAGAGTACATTTCAGCAATGACAGAAAAATAGAGGGAAGGATCCCTAAAGCCCAGGCAGAACTCAGCGCTCCACGGCAATCTTGTTGGATTGTCAAGGACCTCTCAACTTCATCCTGCTGTTCACAGTCAACAGCTTTGGAGAGCTGCACTTTTCTCACCTCGTCCCCGGAGACTCACCTGTTCAAAGGGCGCATTTTCAGCAACCTGTTGTCTAGCACCTAGAGGTCCTCCATCATGGCCATTCACACATGTTTATCAGGCTGATTTTACCTGTATTCATTGAAATATATCATAGGTTCATTTTAACAGGTGTAGGCTTCCTCTACAACAAAGATTTACTTTCACAGCAGATAAACAGCAAAGTCATAAATGGCATAAAGAAAGAATTATCTGCCGTGTGCCAGAAAATGATCAGATATGAATCGAGCATCTGCCCGAAAGCCGAAGAGGATCCCACATAAGCTGAGGATGATTTGTGCTTCCTGAGATATGAGGGCAGATTCCTGCTGAGGCTCAACCAAAATTAACGGGGTCGTTCCCGCTGCTCGTCCATAGAGATGTGCAGACTGTTGACAAATGAAAAGAAAAAACACAAACTAAAGTCTCTGAAGCTACTGGAGGGATGGAACAGCATTCCAACATATTCCTTTAATGCAGTGGTCCGATATCTGCTCGGGTGCTCAAACGGGTCGACTGCGAAGGCCTTTGGCTTAAGATCCACATCGTTTTCATTCTCATCAAACCACTTAGTGGCCCCCGAACGATGCTGCAATGCTGGAAGAGACCACTCCCATCAAATATAAGTGTTTCATCACAGAGTTAAAGTGGTCACTTGAACTTTGTATTGATTATCAGTTACCCTTCCCTCTAAGCACACAAATGGACCCCAAACACGCCAACAAAGAGCTCCCAGCAGCACACCGATGCCTGAGTCAAGGTTTTCCTTTCACTGGATAACATATTTCATTACGAGCTGGTTTGAGAAGGTTAATGTGTTTTTCTTTTTATCCTGACTGATAATATTTTGACTTTCGTCATAAATTCAATGAGGTTTTTTCTGCCTCAGCTTTACTATTCATATTCAGGTTTCATGGTCTTGAGCTTTTCAGCGGTTCAGCTGTAATTTCCCAGCCCAAAGAGTTTTTTTCCTCAGATGCTGATCCCCTGGAAAAAGCTTTGATCGGATCTTAGATCACATGTAGCTGTAGTCACACACGGCCCAGTGTCAGCCCCTGTTCGTGGGCCGTCACGTTAAACATTACTTGTGACCATCTTGCTTTTTGTTTTTGTTTTTTTGAAAGCAGACACAAGCCAAGGCTGAGCCTCACTGAGAACTGAAGGGACGCTGCACACTGCACATGTTAATCACCATCCCGAATCTTTGCTTTATTTCTTGTTTTACACTAAATGTGACAAGAATTTACTAAATACTAAATTCAACTTGTATTGAAGAAGACTTCAATCGAGTGGTTGAGGTCACAGATCAAGTAAGAAGTACCGTCCTGTTCCCACAGACTGCGGTCTGTTTTCAGGAGTCACCCCTGCTGGCCATTAGAAAGAATGCAGGAATAAGGCACTTCGGGGAAAGGTCATACTGCATTGAGTTGATAGGAAGGCAACTGAGCCTACCACTCAGTTACCACTCATCACTCAGCCTTGAAGCAGATGAGCTGCAGCAGCAGCAGACCACACTGGGTGCGACTCCTGTCAGCTAAGAACAGGAACTGAGGCTGCAGCTCACTGAACAACAGAAGACTGTAAAAATGCTGCCTGGTCTGATGAGTCTCGATTTCTGCTGGAACATTCAGATGGTGGTTCTAGGTTTGGCGTAGCCATGAAACCATGGATCCATGGTGGTATAATGGTGTGGTGATATTTTCTGGGCCACATCCATGCCTTTATGACCACGTTGTGCACATCGTCTCATCTCAAATCATCTCTAACTGGCTTCTTAGCAGATCATAATCCATTAGAGCACCTTTGTGTTGGAACAGGATCATCATCATGGATGTGCAGGTAAAAATCTGCAGTAACTGTGTGACTCTGGGGTCTTGTGTCGTCTTTGTGCTGATTTTCCGCTGGAATCAGGATCCTGATTATGTTACTGCACGTGCTGTTTTTGTGATAAGAGCAACATGTGAACAGGGTCAGGAAGCAGGGTAAACAGCACCCAATCTGAACTGTGCCACATTTCAATCATCTCATATAAGATTGTAGAAACACTCATCAGAGATATGCTGTATATGCTGGCCAGAGTGTCTTAATACTGGACACTTGTTATTTTGTAATGTTACCCTGTAATGTCATTCAGCCTCTTGTATTCTTCTCCGTGTAAATGAACATATTTCTTCTTCTTATTAAAGACTTTCCAAATAATTTGACTTGTGTCGGGAACGAGGGGAAGGGACTATCGGGGAGCTACAAGTCTCAACCCAATTAGTGACCTCGTTCACTGAGCACATCTCGTCCTTTTCTTTTTTTCCTTTTCCTTCCTCCCTTCATCACGCTCTCTATTCACTGCCACCCTACGTAACCCTCCATCCTCTAAAACCATCCTTTTCTTCTCCACGGGACCTTCTGTGCTCCCTCTTCTCTGCATTCTCCTGTTTCTCCCTGCTTCTCTCTTCGCACAAATGAGTCCGTTTTGCCCCGGGGATGAGACCGCAGTGGTTAAATCAGATTGGGGCGAGGTTATATTTGGACTGTGGTGAGAGAGAGAGGCATCAAACAGCTGGGTGATGACTGCGTGGCCTATTTTACATCGGCAAATTGGCCGACAGTGAATTCTCAGGGCACTTTGAGCTTACAATATTAGTAATATTAGTTTATTAACAACATCTCCGACTCATTTGAAGCTTCCTTGCCAATTATAATGAACACACATGCGGCCCTGAACCGCAGTGATGACATGCCGGAAAATAAAAAGTGAAGATTAAACCGTGACCTTCAGCCAGAGTCGCACAAATATTTGAAGATTCATTTGTAACGCTGCAATGCTGCGATGTAGGAAACAGATCCAGATGAAATGCTGCAGAAAATAAAGAAAGATGAAAACTTTGGTTCTCTCTCAGTCAAATTTGAAAATGACTTTCGGTGCCAAATGGAAACCACCAGCATCTCCGTGCCAACTGCTATGATTCATACTTATATAATAACACGAGCTGCGTGGAGGCATTAAGAAAACAAGTGAGGGAACATGGTTTCTTACAGCAGCCTTCATCCCCCACCAGCTGCACCAAACTGCACTTTGGAGCCACAGATACAGCAGTTTGATATTTTAGCTCACATTATTTATAAGTTAGTTTCTGGAGCAGGTTAGCCCTCCTTAGTTTGGATTTCATTTTAAAGCAGGGAGCCGGGATATTTGTACTCGGCCTGGCTGCCTCCTTCCTAGAACCACCCACCCGAGTGTGCTTTCGGGCTTTCCCGAGTACCTCCCTGACCTCTGGAACAACATTTTCCTACTGCTGCATTTATTTAAGACTGTAAACTACATCTGCGTCTGCCTCAGACGCATGAATGTGAAATAAACCGCAGGTGAACGATAACATAGGTGGTGCCAGACATCAAGTGTGGGGGAGCTGAATTAGGAGGGTGGTGATGGTGGTACATTTATGTAAATATCTGCATGTAAAATATATTCTGGTCTTTCATTCTCATTTGTCTCGTGTTGCTGTGCAGATCCTCTGGAGTGCCACAGGACACAGTGATGTGTACTGAGCCTCATGGCAGATAGCTCAGTGGGTTTGGACCTGGTTTAAGTAAGCCTGGTCTAACATTAACTGATGTTACTGTGGTGTGAACATTGTGCCCTTTTCTTTGTGGCCAGATGACAGTCCCGAGGTTTCTATCATTCTTCAAACCACGGAGGACGTGCTGGTCACAGAAAGTCACAGCATGAAAAAGTCATAGTTTACCTTTTTATTCTAAGATAAGAGTGACGTGGTTGATAATAGCTGCTTTGAAACAATACCGCAGGTGGAAAGTGACGATTTCCCAGCATGAATACGTCTGAATTTAGTCAACTTAAAATGGGGTGGGGGGATACATTGTTCCACAGCAATCAAAATTTTCCACAAAATCATTAAGCCTTCCACCAGCACTGCCACCACCCACACACCCACACACACACCCACCGGGCATTAGGAATCAGAAATTTTGTATTTTTTAATAAATTTTTTTTGCACAGCCTACAACTGTCAGTCATACGTGTAACTTTTCTCAGTGGAGATCTTTATTGATCCCTTTGCCCTTTGATAGCTGGAATAGGCTTCAGCCCCCCCGGGGACACTAAAATGGATAAACAAGAAAATGGATGGGTGTGTCTTTATTCAGCTTTAGGACTAGACTTCATTTTATGCAAATGAGTATTAGTATAAAATACTTATTTGTGTTTAAAAAAAGAACATATTCTGGGTTATGTGACTGTACCTTAGATTTCATTGTTTGGTATACTTTCCTTTCCTTTTTGATAAAGCTTATAGTTGGGACTGGATCAGGTGACCCTGAACCATCCCTTAGTTATGCTGCTATAGGCCTAGGCTGCTGGGGGGTTCCCATGATGCACTGAGCATTTATTTTCCTTCACCTCTTTTTACTCTGTTTATACCATATTGTGCATTTAATCATTACTTATTAATAATCCTTCTCTCTCTCTTCCACAGCATGTCTTTTGTCCTGTCTCTCTCCCCTCAGCAGATGACTGCCCCTCCCTGAGCCTGGTTCTGCTGGTTTCTTCCTGTTAAAAGGGAGTTTTTC
>VOQJ01043182.1:0-17564 GCA_015052665.1 Apistogramma diplotaenia
CCCCCCCCCACACACACACACACACACCACACACACACCTACACACTCCATCATCCCTGGAGCCCTATGTCCGCCGGTTCACGTTGCCCCATAGCTGCAACCTATCTTCTTTCTGCCATGGCTGAGTAATGCCGTGCTATGTGAAAAAATGTTGTGTGCATGCTGAATGAAAACAAGGCCCAGAACGCTGTTTCGTCTCAGAGTACTTTGTCTTTCACACCTATGTGGCGTCACTCACAATGTCCTCGTTTCATTTAGCGCCCTGTCCTGTGGAGAATAGTCTCACACTCCCACACTGAGTGCCCAGTGGAATGCTGTGCATTACACAAACAACCTGAACTAAACATGAAGCGTGACTATGTTTCTGTAAATTCTGCTCTGCTCAGCAATAACAGTGTTGGGATCATTATTCTGAAAAGTAATGTATGACTCATTACTTCTTACTGTGTTTTTAAGGTAATGCAGTACTCTATTTAATTACTCCATGGAGAAAGTAATTTGTTACACTATCCCTCACATCACTGTCGTGTTACTCTGTAACATAATCTGACACACGTCACATAATTAGCAGTCAGCTATATAAACCTGCAGTCCAACCCATCTGCACCAATATCCAACCTAATAAGGACACTCATACCATCTTCCTTTAAATGTCTGCTGCAGCGGTTGTATGAGTACGAAGGTAAAGCCCACAGCACAAGGCAAAGTTGAACTTCAAAGCAATCACCACAGCGATTCTACTGTGGAAACATACAGGTAGAAATAGAGTCTACAGTGCTACAATGCTTCAAATCTGACTGCTCATCACCACCTTTGTTACCTGGTGAAGTTCAGGCTCTGGCTGCTGGAGTGGGGTCAGCATGCACTCAGCTCTGCTAGCAACTAGTGCTAGCAGCACACCAATTGGTTCAACTGTCCTGGTTGTGGTTTGCACTTGACCATCGCGCTCTTCTTTCATGCAATAAAAATAAAAGTAATGATCCCCACTCCTCACTATTGGCAGACTGCTTTGCTATATTCCTCCTCCCTACACAGGAAACTGAAATCAGCTGATTACATTACTGCAGTGCCCCCATTTTATTCTTTTTTTGGGTTTATTTTGATATTCTGGTAGTTTCATCCCAGATCATGGCTTTAATGAGCTTAGAAACACCCATGAACACTCATATCTTTCAATAAAACAGTCTCATCTCTAGTCAGATCAGAAAAAACATGAAGACAGGAAATGCGAAGACACACTCTGCCCATGCACAACAAAACCTGCCAAAGTTGAAATAATTAACTCACTAATTAATATTTTTATATCTCATTTATCTCTTAAGCTATGCTGTTTGCTTTGCAGCCTCCAGGTAAAAGCCAAACCTCAGAAAGGACCTATCTCTCCTTAAGCTAAGCTAACCAGTTGCCACCGGTAGCCTAATATCCTAAACTATTACTTTGAGAAATTGGGCTAATACTTTACATCAACGTGTTGAACATTTTGCAGGAATTGCTTATTTAACAGAATATGACAAACTACTGTTCTCTCATTACCACCCTCTTCCCATCCCACCTCAGGTCAGAGAAACAGTAGCACTGAATGACTTGGCTACAAATTGGTCTCCAGGTCTTGTCTTTTGCCCAGAGAGAGCAACTGTCAGTGTCATGTTCTGGTCTTTCACAACCTTCAAACCTAATTAAAGGGAAGAAGGAACTATTTTTCTTCATCTCTCTGCATGGCTTCTTCGTTTAATGCCGCGCCTGAACCTCGGAGCACTGGGGATTATGCTGTCATGTCATGTAGGCCGAACCCAGGGATCTACATGCATGCAGATATGAACTCTTTAATATTTCATTCCACAGGTTGGACTGCTTGTCTGTAGCTGAAGAATAAAAAAAAAAAGTCTTTGGAGACTGCCGTCAGACAGAATAACAACAGAATAATGCATGGCCCCGTTTTTGCTACATTTGACTGTCTCTCTGCTTTTTTCCAGCCTTTAGAACCTGTTTATCAATTTCACTCTTGCTCTTGCAATTTCCCTTTTTGTCCTCCTGTCTTCTTTTTCAGCCTTCTCACCTTTCTCTCCCACCATCTCTTTGCCTTTCCTCTTCTTTCTCTTTATCACACTGGCTTCCTGTTACCTTTTCAGCCCTCTTGTGCTTTCTCTTTCCTCTATGCATCTCGCCAGTTTTGTGGCAGGTGAGATTGTTGGAGGTGCGAGTCTTTGACAGCTCATCAAGGGCTCGTGGAGTCGGGAGTGTGGGGGTGGGGGTTGCCTGCCCTCTTGTCAGCTGTCTGCTCTGCTGTATGACCAGGGTGACGAGGTCACGGCATGCATTGTGGAAGCTTGTATTTGATGTTGCCGTGACACTCAAAAGAACGTAGAGAACAGCATCTTCGGTGGGGGCTGCCTTTATACTACATACTGTTAACATGCTGTCGTTTCTGCACCTGTCACAGCATCACATTACACTTTGCCAGCAATGCAAGCAACACACCCCGATTTAGCCCCTGTAACGTGTCACAAATCAGTTTTGCTGTCACTATTTATTGAAGAACATTTTCAGCTTTTCCATTAAAATTTTTAGAGTGGTTAAAGACGGTTTGAGAAGTGTTACAGAGAGGGAAATGTCAGTGAACACTTACAAAAACAGAAAAAGAAAGTCACGCTCTCCTAGGTGTGAACAACTAACTGGACTTAGCTTCTGTGCTCAGGCATTGTTATTTAAAGACTGAGTTCACTGATGCTCCATGGCACTCTAACTCCATGTTTGATGTTAATCTGCTGGAATGAGCAGAAAAACATGAACACATTGAACCATGTTGCATATTGCATCGAGCTTGACATGTGTCTCTAAAGTGGCAACAACTGACTGTAATTACCATGAATGGCCAAATGCGATGCTTACATTAGAGATGGAAGAATAGCTAGTAGCATGACCTCCTTGTCATATCTCCTGGATGGCAGATATTCTTCTCCTCTCGGCTTTGGCTCAACAGACATCCCTTGTGGCCATACTGAGCTGTGCAAGTAACATTTGAGGTGGCCAACATACTGTATCTGTGATTACATCTGTTTCTTGTCTCACTTTCACTTGAGCTGTTATCCATGGCCTGTAATAGCCCTGACCAATGAGGCTGCTCCAGATGCACGTGAAATGCACTCACACAAAAGAAGGTTCACTCTTCACACACAGCCCGAATCCCGTTACCCAACAGAAGCAGAAGCACGAGATAATCCTGTCTGGCTTTTAGGCACATGAATGACATTTCCAGCATGGACAAACTCAGCTGTTTGAGGGGATGAAAGTCTCTCACATCTCCAGTGGTTTCGACTGTGGCTCAGTGTGCTTATTAGTTGCCCCAGCCTGTCTTTACCTGGTAAACGACACTGACAACATTGTCAGGAGCAGCATGCAGAAGAGCTCAGTGAAAGAGAGAAGAAAAAAAAATTGAATGTCAGAAGCAGGTTGTATAACAGCGAGGATCTCAGTCTGCCAGTGCGTCATGTCCTCCCAGCCATGCCCCATTAGAGGTGAAACAACAGGGGCTCTTGTGATCTCTTTAGAACAAATGTTAACTCCAAGTCTTTGGGCCATTAAGAGAAGCTATTTGTCACACTGGATTCAAATGGGGTTAATCTGTAGTTTTTCGGCGAATGCACGCAGGTTCTAACGATGCTTTTCATCGCGGCGTCACATCTCATGGCTCATTGCAGTGCGGCGTGTATGATGATGGTATGTTCATTTAAAATGATCATAATGGAGAGGTATGTCTTCAAGTGAAAGTGCCTGTAAAGCTGGAGTCTGTGGGATACCTGAACAAACTCCACACGGAATTCCTCTCAGGTTAAGGTGTAAATTGAACAGAAGACTTTCATTGTTGTGTCAAACTGAGAGAGTGAAACGCTCCCATGTTGTCTTATCTGTATCCTGGGGCTCTGTAACACCTGTCTAATTAGCTGTGCGGCATGACAGCAGCGGACACACAAACTCTGTTGCTCTCGCATTACCATAATCCAAAAGGTTTTTGTGCACACAGATTCTGGTCCTCACTTTAAATGCACTTTAGACACATACCGTGCGATGAAATGCACATTTTCCACTTAAGATTGTAAGACAGAAGACGTACAGTATCTCGCTATTACAACTTTCTGTTGATGCAACACTTTCTGGGCACTCAAGCTGACTTTACCTGTTTTCTTGTTCTAAATAGTTCAGCGTTTTTCTCACCTGCCTCTGAGCCTTCATGGTTCTGGCTCTTGGGCTTTGTGAAAGCTCCTGCTTAGAGATTGTTTGCAGCCGCAGACACTTCCAGCTCAGTTCCAGGGGAAAGGAAAAGCAATTCCATGCTTGGGCCACAGTGAATCCGTCTCTGTCAGTTCCGCTTCTCGATGCCCTCAAATCACATTCCCCCACCCATCCGCTCTCCCATCAGCCTTTGCTGTTCTGTGATCAGGGAGTAGGAGAGCATCAGCCTGGAAGTGAAATGAGGATGCGCTTTACATGCTCCCTTACCATACTATCCTCCTTGATGTCACTCACTTCTGTTCCCTGGCACTTGCAATTTCCCGCTCTGCAATAAAACTCCATATAGTTCACGCAGGAGCAGTCACAGCCTACAGCTGTAATATACCTTCTTCTCTGTCTATCAGGCTACACGTGGCTAGTTGTCATTCGATGATAAATACACTTCATTTCATCTACTGTTCTCTTCTCAAATTGAGATCTCGTCACAAATAAAGTGCGAGACGGATAATTTCTCACATGCAAAGTCATTTTATTTTTTATTACTTCTCGAACGTGTATTGTGATTGTATTCTGTTTTTCCAGGTGACGTGCGAATGGCAGCATCTTTAGATGTATTCCATATTTTGTGAGGTCAGCGTTTAGGCCTCACAGAGCGCTCCTGAGCTGCAGTCTTTTCAAACACCTCGCAATCACTCACGTCAGCGAGGTGATCACGCAAAGCCTGCAAATGTGACTTCACACTGTTCGCTGTAGGCCCGTATCTGCATGTTTATTTTTGAACCACATTTATCCTGCAATCAATGCCCTGCATTTAATTAAAGCACCTAACTACTCATAACTGATTGTTGCGCAGTAATCTTTAATCCTGTGTGGGCAAATTCAAACTTGTCATCAGGAAGTTTTACATTCCCTTCATTTTACTGTCAAACTTGTGCGTTTTATCATCACTCCTTTGCCTGGTGACTAAATTTGTTGCTTTGCCTTTGTAGAAAACAGTGACACATAATTTTTTAAAGTGATGAAGGCACACAAGATGATTGATGGCAGCATATTGGATGGGAAAATAACGTTCTGGGCCGTTAATTTTACCGAGTCAAGGAAGCAGCCTCAGACTGTCAACACAGGAAATGAGTAGGATTTATCTCTGGCCTAGTGTCTGGGTAGTGCTCTTGCACTGGATGCATTTATAGGGACCACAGTGGTGGGTTTCAAAGTCTGTGTTGTACACAGTGTAGAGCTTTAGGATAAATATAGTCTTGCAAAGAGATGGCATTACTGTTTCATTAACATTACTGGCAGCGCAGAAGACATAAACATTTAAAATGCACTGCATTATACTGAGATCACGTACATTATTTTTTTAACCAAAGCAATGCAGGGCAGCAGAATTTAGCCTGTGTTGTCAGGTTACATTGCTTCTGAAGCAGGCGATGCTATGAATAGAATAGAACAGAATGCCTTTATTGTCATTATGCAGCTGTACAATGAGATTGGAGTAGTGCCAGCTTCAATGGCAAAAGCTTTGGCAGTGATAGAACATGCACGCAGGTAAGGATAAAGCATTCTATGTAGATGCAAAACTGTGCTGCAGTCAGTGGTCAGTGCTACAAGATGAACATGATCCTAATGTGTAAAAGGGCTTGAAAAGTGGAAAAATGGACATGTGGCAGTAATCAGCATTATTCTAGTCTAGCTTCTTGAGTTTTCTCAACTTTTGACTCTTGTTGTTGACATGACTCAGATTTACACATTTAAACAAATTTTCTTGTTCACCTAATTACAACAATACAATTCTAGGTTCAATAGCATGCATTTCTGCCTTCAAAAAACACATCAACTTTTAGTTAATGAGTATGCAAAAAATATTCTAGCATCATAAAGCTTTACCTTTTCAACTGTTGGCTGCTCCTTTGTTTCCCGGAACAGACTGACCCACATATTTGGTTTGGCACTGATTTTTGCGCCAGATGCAGCCCTCCCATCGTTTGGGAGCAGCAGGGGTAGTACTCTGCTCCTGTGACAAGGCGGGCTTTGTGTTTTCACCCAAATGCAAATCAGAGACTTTTCACTTGTGAATGTGCTAACCCCTGCACTTTGGTAAAACATAATGTTTGAACTATCAGCTGTGTCCTCTTAATTTTATTTATTTGTTATTCCTTAGTTAAACTCTTATGAATTAATATACTTGAAAGTATTTCAGAAGTGTAGGGTTAGCACCACACCAAAGGACTGAGAGGAAGCACAATCCCAACCTCAGAAGCTAGTGCACTGCACTGCCTAGTCAATGAATTACATCAACAGTTACATTTCCTGACAGAAAATGAAGGAGACTGTTCGTTACATATTCTACATTGTTGAAACATTCACAGAAAGTACAGGAACAAGAAAATCTTTTGTTGTTTGGCTGTTTGAGAAAGATATTGAACTCTAATTTGCCCCTGATTGATCCATCTGTGTGTGAGTGATGGAGTCCTGTATGAATAGGTGTGAGATCATGTGAGATCAAAATCACTATGTAACTATATAAGTACCAGCCTATTCAGACAAACATTCTCCTCTTTGATCAGAACTGAAGACGCTCTGCTGCTGTCAGTTGACTGTTAGCTAAACCCTTCCTCCTCCAAACTTATAATCACATCACACTACCACTAATTCAGTTGCGATGGCACGTTCAATTTTTTATTAGTTAACACATTTGAATTGCAGGTTTCTCAGAACAATCCAATACTGACTTCTTTTACTGTACATCAGTCATCCCAGCCACAAGACAGCATCAAGCTCAGCGCAGTCAGACCTTAAAAAGTTTCCCTTTTACATTTTAAAGGTGAAAGACAGTGTTTGAAAGCAGGAGCATAAAATATCTTTTTCTGCCTTGTAGCAGCCAGAGTTACATTAAAACAAATGAAGATCTTGATCCACTCTGCAGAAAAGCTACAACGCTACTTTAAAAGTTGCTGAGTTTTACATTAGGAGATAATGCTTAAGCCTCTGTTGTTTGGCACAGTATCATGTAGCTATCAAGTACATATTTAAGACTCCATTAAGCAAGTCGAAAAAAAAAAAAAAGCTTGAGAGTGAATTTCCACAACTTACACAGCTAATGTTAGCTTAACTTAATAGAGCTGCTAGAGGGAATTAGCATTATTTGGAAAACTGTGCTTCTGCATTAGAAACAGATAGCTATCATATCAATGCTTTCAGAGCTTTCTTATTGTTTCAAATATGTGAGCAGACCAGACCTGATGTGAGCTGACACACATATTTTTCCCATGATGCCTCTGTCTTCTCTCACATAAGTCACTGTCACTGACCCCTGAGTCAGGCGAGAGGTGCTGTGAAATCATACACCCTCTCGCAGAGCTTCCGATAAATCTCCCTGTGAGGTGTGACAGCACCGGTGTCTCCTCGGAGTGAAACCCTGGTGGGCACAATTCTTCACAGCGCTTGAGACTGTAATCTCATGGTGCTTCCACACACAAATTTGGAGACACTGACTGATTCATTTATTGCAGTAATGTTCTGATTTTTGTGACGCTTAGTCAGATCTATTAACACATTACATGAGCATTCACTTCCATTTGCACAGGCAAGCTTGGACTTGGTGTTTGGCTGTTTGGCAGATTAAAGATGGTTATACAGAAATGTAGACGTCAAACATTTACGGCACTACATTGCAAATGAAGACAGCATATACAGGAGAAAACAAAAGCCAGCAAGAATTATATTATTCTCTGGTCTTCTTTGATATTGGTCTTTGACATATTTCAATCACGTCTTTTCTTTTCAATTTGTTAAGCCGCTTAACACTAATCTATGAATCACTGAAGCATAAAAAGGGCAGCTAACTCAAGGGATGAGCCAGTGTTGTGTCTGCATGTTACCAGTGTCAATACAGTACATACCAATTTTAAACTGTAACTTTAGCTGCATTTTTCTAGCAGCCTGTTGCAAAAACATAATTTATTTCCCATTTTCATACCTGAGTCTTTGAAAATGCCAAACAATAACACACTTTGATGGGTGTAAAATAGTATATGTGCACCAATGACGTGATTTACAAAGCGCTGTTACCTCGAAACATGGTGTGTCTCAGCATGGTGTCCAATGTGTCCTGAGGTGGAGGACGAAAGAAGAAATCTAACAATGACCTGAGAGATACATTTGGTCCTACAGTACAGTTGGTCCTACTGTTCACAGAGGGATGCCAAATTAAGGCAGAGTTTGACTGAAAATCTGCAGCAGCTGGTCTTTTTTGGTGATGAATCCAAATTTAAACCTTTTGGTTCTAATATTCATCAGAATGTACAGAGGAGATCTGGAAACATGTATGCCAACATCCAAAGAGGAGCTTTGAATGTCTTTCAAGAAGCTCGGAGAACTATTGCTGGAGACTGCTGAAAGAAATGAGAAACCTAACAGAGTTCAGGCTGTGCTGAAGATTAAAGGTGGTCACATGAAACACTTTCAAACTTGTTAGAATCTCTGTGTTTCCTTGTTTACTGTATTAAATTTGAACAAATTGTCACACCGATTTCTAATTTTCCTATTGTCATATAAAGAAATGAGGGCGGGCTCTTCTATTGCTTCTAAAATGTGATGATGGAAGCTGTAGAAAACTACAGAAATATATTAAGAGACTTTTAGTCATAAATTAAGCATAAAAAATGCTGTTTTATCCTCAAATTACTGAAATTAAAATTAAAATTGAAAAATGAAACGATAATAGCATTGAAATATATTAAATTTCTTCCTTCTTTCTACTTTGTAAATATTTTATTGGGCATCCAGACACATTTTTCAGCAATTGTGGATTTCCACAGTAGAATTCCAGCTGTAATATAAGACATGCATATATTTTATTTTAAGATTGTGCAGTGAGGTGATCCGTCATTGGTTACACTGCAGTGTCTGACATTGTCCAAATTTGTTATGCAAAGTCCCATAGGCAACAAATCTGGGAAATGGTTGCTATAGTGTGATGAGCATTGCTGACGGTCAAAGTTGCAACAATGTTGCTTCCATGCAGAAAATGTATTTTGCGTGTGTGCACACTCACCTTTAAATATAAATATCATTAAATAGCTTGATCTCTGCCACTCCGTACCTGCATAGGACCAAGAGCGCTGCCAGCAGCTTGAATTATAAGCATGTGTTGAAGGCCAAAGAGTAGGTGTGTTTTTGCTGTCAGGATATATATTTATAAGCCACAGATGCCGCTTCCTTTACTCTGAACAGACAACTGCGTTTCATCCATGTACTATCAACACCCTGCCAATCACACTCTCCTCATTCCAGAAAAAAATATAAAGAGATGGCCTAGATTGTTGCTTGTAGTACGAGGGCTTGAACTCAATTTGTGCTACAGAAATGCAGTGATTCCACACAGACCATGATAGGGAGGCACTGTAGTCCTAGCATAGCAGATTGCTGCACATTTATACTATTATCCCTAGGGGAGAAGGGCGAACAACACACAACTCGGGCTACTATAACTACCTCTTTTGTAATTTTAGACGACGCCTGACAGAAGAGTGGCAAGCAAGGATGTCCACTGCATCCTAAAAAGTGTAAGCTTTACAAGTGCTTTGAAAACACAACAAGGCATGAGTGAAAGAGTGCTGTTTCGAAGCAGAAATGTAGCAAGGGACGTTTAGTATAGTACATGCATATTAGTTTAGTTTGAATGGCACAGCAGCACAATCCCTGTTTCTGGAACCACAACAGTATCCAACTCCAAAAAGGAGCTAATGGTCTGTAACTGCCACAGTTATATAAAGGAGGTAAATGGCACAGTAGATGCAGCTAATAAAATCTGATCCAACTGAAAAGTCTAGTGAGGGGGGTCGTAGCGTGATGCAACACATTGTAATGATGTTTCATAAGCACTTAAAATAATGCTTGCGATGTTAAAATATTGGATTGCAGTTTTTGCTAGGAAATTGTGTGATAAGCAAGATTGTGATTTCAGACTACATAAACCCAAAGCAGTTAGAAAAGTAATTAAAAATCCTGTTATCAATGTTATGTCAACTTTATCAGCTCTGTGATTTTTTTATTTTATTTTTTTTACGGGAGTACAAAGCCAGCATCACGTCTAAGTCGGTACTTGGAATGTAAAAAAAAAAAACGCTTCTCAGTTCACAAGATGATAATAGGCAAAGATGTGAAGATGAATGCTTCACATTTTTATTGCAGAATTGTTACCCAACATGCATTATTAAAGTGGACAACTTTAACTTTTCATAGCAGGTGCCTCAGTCTTAGTCGTCCCCAAGTCTTGCCAGTAAATCAAGATTAACTGCTCCAACACATTACATACTACTTTCAGTTTTCCAGCAGCAACATGGCAAATACTGTAATTTAGGAACACTGACCTTTATTTAGATAACTGTGTGTCATGATTCCCCTTGTGAATAAGGGAGTAGCCAATAGCTTCATTTATATACAGTTAGAATATATACAACTACATTCTATCTATCTATCTATCTATCTATCTATCTATCTATCTATCTATCTATCTATCTATCTATCTATCTATCTATCTATCTATCTATCTATCTATCTATCTATCTATCTATCTATCTATCTATCTATCTATCTATCTATCTATCTATACAGATAGAAAGAGAAGTATGTAAATAGCAAAACTCAAATGCAAAACACTCTGGGTATCCATTCAGGAAGTGTTTGCCCTCCAGCACCTTAAAATGTACATATAGATCAGGGAAATCAACATATCAGTAGGGAGCATGCTCCCACACCTCGCTAACAATTTCAGTTTTTGGACCTATTTCTAAAAGCCTGCATACAGATATTATATTAGAAAATTATACTAAAACACAATGAAGTTGTTAATTTTTTTTATCTACGTTGACTAACTTTGTAGAGTTTTTGTGGTGACAATGAAGGCATAAATGATTTTAGTGAACTCAGTCAGAGGCACTTAGCGCCACACAATCCTAGGCGTTACTGACAGGGGAGCTCTCAGATTTACTCGAGGATCATCTCTCGGCAAGACTGGTAAATGTGTTTTTGTGTTTTCCAGAAATCTGAGGGGAAATTAACTTGAATGCTTTCATTTCGAACCATCCACCAAGATAATCCATTGTTTTGAACATGCACATTTAATTGTCGACTCATCTGACAAAGATTTCATTATTCTTTTGAAAGCACGCTTTTTGAATTTGGTGAGGCTTCCAAATCAAATCCCATTAAGGATTCCCGAAAAGCAACAGGCAGCTGTAATTACAGTCAAACTATAAAGGACCGACTGAATTGCGTATAAAACCTACAGTTTTTATTAATGGTAGTGAAGTGATTCTTGTGTTACAGAAACCACCGCAGGAGCGTTTGTGTTCTTGGAACATGAAGATGTTGTGTTGTGGGTGTGTGCGGTGCCCCTGCCAGTCTACAGCAATGGAGAATACACCAGTTTCTATCGCAAGGGTCTGTAAGCATACAAATCAAACCATTACGTTTATATTTGGCAGGTTGCAGTATGGGTCTCTGTCAGATGCTGTTTTCCTCCGGACATCCTTGCGACAATGTTGGCTTTATTTGACCTTCATGATGTTATTTTGTTTATTTCATCCTTGCATTAAACATATAATTAACCTTGCTCCTTCTCATTATGGTTCAAAAGTGCAGCTGGCAGTATGATGCAGTGGGTATGTGACCGGGACATAACAAATGGAGAGATAATTAAAAAGGGATAGATCTCCAACCAGGGCTTGTACATATAATGACCCTTCACCAAAGACATAAACAACTCTTGTTATGACTGTGCCAACAGTATCTCCAGCAGGATTGGGGTATAATTAACAGGAACATCATTAATGTTAAAATCCATTGATCTTCCAGTTTTATCGCCCACAGCTGCCTGTTCTTGTGTACCCTGTGGGCTCAAACCATTAGTCTTCTGACTAAAACATAATAAAAATAGCAGTTAGCAACTTTGAAGGAAACATGAAAAAACAAAAAAAAGATAAAAAAGAAAAAAGGGAAAAAAAATCAAAGCATGAAATGATGAAAATGTGATAGATATGAATTTGAGAGATAAGAAAGAAGCCAACCACTTTGGTTTTTCATCTAATCTCAAGTCCTTGAGTTAATGTTGCTGGTTTGTCTGCTTTGAGATGAGAGGCTATCCATAAGTTGGATCTCAGGTTCTTCATCCTCAAATAGTCTGGTTTATACTGGAGCTGAGTGCCCAGGTGCTCCGAGTCCTTTAAAAGGACAAGTGACTCCAAGTTTGGACTGCATACATTTTAAAATACTTGAACTTCCAAACCATATGCTCACTTTTCTTTCTTTTTTCTTTTTTTTTAAACAGCAATTCAGATCATATTTCTCACCAGCAAATGGAGCTGACAGAGAATAGAGGTACACAGATTTTGGCTCCCTGAAGCACAGCTTACCTCAAAGGCAATCGCTTGAGAAGACCTTTTATGGAAATAGGAGAGTGGTCTGGTGGGAACAGAGTGTGAGAGACAGACAACCCCTGTAATCTTGTCTGGTGTTGAAGCCCTGTCCTCTGGCTGGTGCGAACGTGATGATATTACACAAGATGACCTAACTGGCCCTCAGTGGGCTGTTTTCATGCTATGATACTGAAAGCCTGACTCTAAACTCTAGTAGTCAAGTATAATTTTGATGTTCATAATGCACTAATGGATACACTGGGGTATTTTCATCAATAAGAGGTTTGTATGTCAAGCATAAAGTACCAAAACACATTACGTTGTGAGATACTGCGTGCTATGACAGCCTATCATTGTGTTGATTTTTTTAGTGTCAGAGATTCATAACCTTTTGATAGTAAACTGGGAAATTTGTATTCTCTGCTGTGTAAATAAATCATCTAAGACTAAAGTCGAGTCTTGATCTGGTGACAAAGTAATGAGTCAGAAATACTATTGGATATTGTATTTAATCATGTGCTCTACGCAATGCTGTTTTGCATCGTGTGGAAGCAGAGAGATGCTGTAATTCAATTCAATTCAATTTTAGTTACACAGCACTAAATCACAACAAACAGTCACCTAAAGGCGCCAAAATCCAACAGTCAAAACGACTCCCTATGAGCAGGCACTTGGTGACAGTGGGAAGGAAAAACTCCCTTTTAACAGGAAGAAACCTCCAGGCTCAGGGAGGGGCAGTCATCTGGTTGGGGGTGACAGGACAAAAGACATGCAGACATACTATACTGTCCAAAAACCCTTCATTTCTTTTTATTACTCAGAAAATGGGAATTCCATTGTGTGTATAGATGAAAATCTGACGGTCCTTGTTTGCGTTTATAACTCCATCAACACCACTGGCTGAAATGCAGCCCCAAACCAAGACAGAGCCTCCACTGTGTTTTACAGACGCTCGACGCTGTACCTCTCTCCTGACCTCCTTCAACTTGTGCCAAAAATTTCAAATTTGGATTTATCACTCAGTGAGACCATGCATGTCTCAGGCCCTGCCTCAGGGGTTCTGATGGGGGTTTTTTTCCCCACGTCTTAAGCACACGACTTTCAGTTAGTGTTCATCTGCGGCAGATGGTCTGTCAATCTGTGTTATCTTTGGTATTTTTAGAGATTCAACAAAAGAAATGGGAACAAATGATGTGTTTTTGAAACAGGCTTTGAGTAACAAAGTGACCAACAACTTAAAACTGGTTCTTTGATAAATTGTCTATTATGTGTGGACACAGTGTTGGTTCATACCTTGAACTAGGTGCCTTTTGTATGTTTGAATGGTCAGTGTGCCAGCTTAACAAACAAAGCAACATTTGAAAATGGGCACGTGCAACAACTGGACTGAAAATGAGTGAAAAAGCAGTCAACACTGTCTGTGTGCATAGATTTTGGACATTTATTTATTTCTTCACATTCAAAAGAAACTAATTTTATATGCAACTAAAATTTGTGCCATTTCAAACACGAGGTCCTCATCCTGGCTGAGAATAAACATCCATCTCAACCTAGATGTTCTCATATTACCAGGGATGCTAAGGCCCATTGATGGAGCAGAACAGGTCAGCTGCCTGACCTCAGAGTACTGTAGATGGCCCACTGAGCCATGCCTATTAAAAGGATACAGGCAGGATCCATTAGCCTAACCACTCTATGGGCTGAGTTTGGGTATTTATGGTTTCACTCCAAACTACGTGTACTTGAACAATGTTAAAGAATATCTTCATCAATGTGGTATTTCTTAAGAGTGTGGCACCTTTTTACAAAATAGTTTGTACTTACGGGAGGGGGTGAATGTGGGTGTGACCTGTTTCTCACTGATTCAGGTGCTGCCCACCTCTCCTCAGACTCTTTCATTGTTACTCCCTTCATCCCCAGCCATTTTCCGGGACATAACAGTGTAATTTTGGTTGGTTACTGTGGCTAAATCTACTGGGATGATTCTCCCACATCTAATCTGTCCCATTTTCAGTCTCTCTGGTTTTTGAACTCGAGCCATGAATAAGAGGTGGATTGTGGACCCATCTAGTTGCAGGTGACTGGGCAACATCTTGGGAAATGTTGCTCAGTCACCAAGTTAAGTAAGCAAATGAAGACAAAGCTCTTTGCTGGTGGAGGAGAGACGACCACTTGGCCCACAGAGCCGAGCCTCTGCAGCCAATCAAAAATTAGGAAGGAAAATGGAGAGAGAGGGAGCAAGTTAATAATGAACAATCAACTGAAATTGAAATGTATCTGTCAGGGCACAAATCCACATTTAAGACTCTTTTACAGGTTTGTTTTCCCCAAAATTTTGTTGTATAATTTCCTATCTGAACAGATTTCACAATGTCCGCTTTTGACATTTGCAATCAAGTGTGAGCTTGCTCCAGTAACACACACCATTTAAACCTGCTCCAAATTCACCTCCATGTGGTAGAAACGAAATGCCAAAAAGCTATAAAACAGGGTGCTGCTGATATGTGAAACTTAGTACAATGGACTACTTACTCTATCAGATCAGATCAACTTGATCGGGGTCCAGTGTCACACTCACAGCGTCCCGTTGGACAGGAGAACTTCTTCTGTAATGCTAGAGGCCTAACACAATCTTCTAACACCTGTCACAGTCAGAAGATTTTCCATCGCTGGAGCTGAGTGAGCAAGCAGCCTAGAGGTTTGAAACAATATTGCAACTCCAATGACTTTATTTATAGCTTTAATACAAAGATTCTTCCTCTCAGCAGCGTCCCTAGGGCTTATGAGGTCGACCAGCAGTGTCATAAAATGTTCTGGCAAATGACATTCCCAGAGACAATGACCCATGGCCTTAAAGCTACACTATGAACATAAAAGGGACCTTTACACTTTACACTTCTGCCCTGTGCCCACACGAGTATTGTGTAAACGGTGAGCGAGCATGTGTGGATCCTTTCTATGCGAATATGTATTCTGCGTATGTGCACATCCTTCATGCCTGAGTGCTTTTCGCTTTGTGTTTCACGGGACACAGTTTCAAGGATGAAATGATACATTTTTGAGAGAAATTGGCAGACGCGTGCTATTTTTATGGTGTCCTTTGTCTGCTGTCTGTTTCTTCAGGTCAGTCCCCACCATACTGTTACCGACTACTTAATCACACACTTTGATATTATTCTTAGACACATGACAATTAGGTTAAAAAGTATTTTCTCATAGTAGCAGAGGTGATGACCAAAAGAGATAGTTAAAAAAGAAATCTGCAAGCTAAAAGGCATCATACCATCCAACCCCACGTACCACACTGGCCCGAGTTAGCAAGATGTCAAACTGTAGGCTGCATTTAGCCCTTCTGTCTCACTGGCCTCCAACCCACTCATACATAGCTGTATTTATTCATGCCTTTCAGTGTCACGGTGACTAATATGCTTTCTCTATAAAGGTTGAGGAAAAATGCATGAGAAGTATTTTGTATTATTTTCTTATCATTTTTATCCATAAGTGTGTCTCTTGGATGTATGGGTGTGTCAGAAGAGAAGAGAAGAGAAGAGAAGAGAAGAGAAGAACTGGATATAGGTACTTATGGAACAAACTGAAAAGTACTGAATGTACACTTTTTACAAATGTACAAAATCAGGTGTGTAATATGTCTGACACATAGCTTTTGATACTTCTGTTGCAGTACAAAGCCTCTTCTTGTATTGGAAGATACAATGTGCTCCAATTCAATCTGAACTAAAGGTGCAGTTGAAGTCAGCATGGTTGGGGGGGAACGTGGGTGATACAGGAGGGAAAACTACTACAAAGAACTGGGTTCAATGCCCAGCAGCAATATTTTACTCTACTGAATAAACCAGTAGATGAGCCTGTGTCCTTGTACTGTACGTGCTGTACTTCTACTACTGCCGATCCCCTGAGAGCCTTTTTAATCCCCCAATATGGAATCTCACTTTGCTCTGTGAGATGGATTCGTATTTTTTTAACATACATTTGGTAGAGTGGACACACAATATCAAGCATGAACATACTTTTAAAAAATAGCAGGTATTTCTTTATAGCGAAATGCGTAAAGAAATAAATCAAGTCTGCTAAAATTTGAAAGGAAAATAAATATCGACATGACCTTCAGTACCATTTGCAGAGGTGGGAAGTAACGAAGTACAAATACTTCAAATACTACATCCAGTAACGAGGTACAACTACTTCGTTACTGTACTTAAGTAGATTTTTCAGGTAGCTGTACTTTACTTGAGTGTTTATTTATCTGACTACTTTTTACTTTTACTTCCTACATTTTTACACAAGTATATTTTCTACTTTTACATTTTCAAACATACTGGTTACTTTAACAAGTCTGAGAGAGGTTTGCATTTCCGGTCACTGCACCATCAAACATCAAAGGATCTGAGCCTAAACAGCAGAACAATAACACATAAGAGGCAATCGTACCGGCCTTTCCACATCACCAAGGCTTATCGCATACAAACAGATTAAAGACTAGAGATGCGCCGATCCGATATTCAGTATCGGTATCGGTCCGATCCGGACCTAAATTACGGTATCGGGTATCGGAAAAAAAAAATGAAATCCGATCCATTAAACGTCGTTTAGCTGCTTTGCAGTGCTCCGGCTTCTTCTTCTTCTTGTGGGTTTAACCAAGAAACCAGCTTAGTGCTGCGTTACCGCCACCTACTGGAATAGAGTGGGGCTCAGAAGTTAGAAAAAACCCTCACCTTTCGTTGCTGTGACAGAAGTGGATTATCGCTGACATGTGTTTCCACGCCTCCGCCGCTCTCCTCTCTATCTTCTCTGTGAGTTTACTGTTCAGAATTTCAGCTGTTTTTTCTCTACTTCAGATCGCTATGACCGCAGGTTGCTAGCTAGCGCCGGTGTTAGCATTAGCGATCGTCTGGA
>VOQJ01043183.1:0-16368 GCA_015052665.1 Apistogramma diplotaenia
GCATGTTTCTCCCATATTGGCTTCTCTTCATTGGCTTCCTGTTAAATCTAGAATAGAATTTAAAATTCTTCTCCTCACATACAAGGTCTTGAATAATCAGGCCCCATCTTATCTTAAAGACCTCATAATACCATATTACCCCAGCAGAGCACTTCGCTCTCAGATTGCTGGTTTACTTGTGGTTGCTAGGATACTTAAGAGTAGAATGGGAGGCAGAGCCTTCAGCTTTCAGGCCCCTCTTCTGTGGAACCAGCTCCCAGTTTGGATTCAGGAGACAGACACCCTCTCTACTTTTAAGATTAGGCTTAAAACTTTCCTTTATGATAAAGCTTATAGTTAGGGCTGGATCAGGTGACCCTGAACCATCCCTTTGTTATGCTGCTATAGGCCTAGGCTGCTGAGGGGTTCCCATGATGCACTGAGTGTTTCTATTCATTCACCTCTTTTTACTCTGTTTATACCAAACTGTTTTTAATCATTAGTTATTATTAATCTCTGGCTCTCTTCCACTGTGCGTCTTTTCTCCTGTCTCTCTCTCCTCAGCCCCAACCAGTCCCAGCAGATGACCGCCCCTCCCTGAGCCTGCTTCTGCTGGAGGTTTCTTCCTGTTAAAAGGGAGTTTTTCCTTCCCACTGTTGCCAAGTGCTTGCTCATAGGGGGTCGTTTTGACTGTTGGGTTTTCTCTGTAATTATTGTAGGGTCTTTACCTTACAATAAAAAGCGCCTTGAGGCAACTGTTTGTAAGTAAGGGTAAGTAATTATCTATACCAACCCTGGAGCCTACATTTCCCATAATGTAACTTTGCCTGAGCTTGGTAAAAAATCACTTACGCTGCTTTCACACTTTGCATATAATTCCCTGTGATGAGCTAAACCTTTCTATAGCTATGACCCTTTATACTGCAGACCACTAGAACCAATTATTTTGGATAAACTCAGTATGAAGCTTGGAATAAAATTTAATTTAACATATTTTTCTTATTGACTAGTTCTTCTTATATGCTGCTTTTCTACTCTGCTTAAACACTCAAAGTACTTTATACAGCAGGTCTTCATTCACCCACATACGCACTTTTTTTCTACATCTAAGTGCTTTCTAGCTAACACACTGGGAACAACTCAGGGGCTCAGTATCTTGTTAAAGGATACATTGGCATGCCAACTAGAGTAGATAGCGATCAAACCACCAACCTTCAAATTAGTGGATGACATGCTATACCTCCGGAGACACAGCCACCCCTAGCCAAGTCAAATTTGTTTTATAGAACTATTCAGACACATGGTAATGTGCTTCACAAAGGGATAGAAAGAGGCATACAAAGAGACATTTAAAACATGTAAAACACACACACACACATATGACACAGAACCAACACAGGAAGACAGACTATAAAGACTATAAAAACACATCAGATGTTTCAAATGAGACAAACAAAATAAGGTCATTTTGAATTTGACACATCTCAACAAAGTTACAGGATAGATGACATCTCAAGATAGTTGCAACAAAAGCTGGAAAGGTAAGTGGCACTAAAATTAAACAGATGAAAGAAATTTTGTAACTAAGCAACATGTCTGTAACACAATTGGGTGGGAAAAGGGCATCTTGAAGAAACAGTTTCTCAGAAGTAAAGATGGTCAGAGGTTCACCAGTCTGCAAAAAACTGATATCTCCAAATTTTGGAACTATTTCAGTAATGTAATGTAATGTAATGAGTGATGTTCCTCAGTGTAAAATTGTGAAAACTTTGAATATATCATCATTTATGGTTCATAATCTCACCAAAACGTTCTGAGAATCTGGAAAAGATTTCTGCACACAAGGGACAAGACTCTTGGGCAGCACTGATTTGAAAACAGGCATGATTCTCTATTGGAAATCAAATATTTCCAGAAATTCTTGTGAACACAGGTCACCATGGCATCCACAAATACAAGTTAAAGCTCTATCCAGCAGAGAAGAAGCCATATGTGAATGTGATACAAAAACACTGCTGTCTTCTCTGGGCCAAAGCTCATTTAAAATGAACTGAAGAAAAGTGAAGTTTTTCCGTGGCCAGACAAATATAATTTTTTTAAACATAGATGCCACATTCTAAAGAAGACTAAAGAAGAGAAAAACCACTCACTCTTAAGCACTCAGTCCGTAAGTCTTCATCTCTGATAGTTTTGAGGTGCATTGTGCCTATGGAATTGGCAGCTTGAAAGGCACCATCAGTGTTGAAAAGTACATACAGGTTTTAGAGGAACACGTGTCCCCATCCAGATGATGTCTTTTTCAGAGCAGGTCTTGCATATTTCAGCAAGGTGATGCTGAATAATATTTTGCGCCTTTTGCAACTGCATGTCCTCATAGTAGAAGAGTCCAGGCGCTGAGCTGGCCTGCCTGCACTCCAGACATCATGAAACAAAAAAATACAACAAAGACGACCCAGGACTGGTGAGCAGCTAAAATCATATATCAGACGAGATTTAGGTTCCCTCTTATGTGGAACCAGCTCCCAGTTTTTCGATTGGGAAGACAGACACCGTCTCTGCTTTTAAGATTAGGGTTGCTTTTGCCAAGTACTTGCTCACAGGGGGTCGTCTGATTGTTGGGGTTTCTCTGTATTATTTTAGGATATTTAGGATACAGAAGGCCTGTTCCTGTTGACCCGAGAGTTTTGCATGTTTTGTGAGGCACAAGCAGATGCGAAATGTAACTATCCAAGTCTATTTAGTGCTTTTTAAACTAGCAGAAGTGGTTTAAAATCCATCCTTTCAGTCACAGGAAGCCAATGTAGAGTAATGGACTGAGCCTTTTTGGACTTTGTTACAATTTTAACTGCAGGATTCTATCTAATTGCTTTCCATGATGTGATGATTATAAGGTTGCAACTTTAATGTGACTGGGGTGTACATTTAAAATTTAATATGAGCACATTAATATATCGATTCAGATTGTGCCTGAGTAGTGCAGATTCTGTAGCTTTCAGTTATTCAAATCAAGACAAAGTGAACTGCAGGCCACTGTTCATCAAGCTTTGAAGGCTGTGCAACATTGGAATCAGATGCATTAAAAACAATTACACTGGCTTTTACAGCCCATGTTCTATAACAGTAGGCAACAAATCATTTGAAATATAAACTTTTGGCTGATTTCTCTGACAGTGATTTTCTGTCATGTTTAGGAGTGAAGCAGGACCTGGAGTGGCAACTAGAGAAAGTGTGCAGCTGGATACCGGCAGCACTGGCCACAAGCATCCACATCTAAATTCTGTGGAAGAGGCCATCTTAGCCAGCACTGCCACCTACTGCTCTTAAGCAGAAACTGCAAGAATGCAACAAAAAAAATGTCTGCAGTTCATTTTTTCATTGCTGTAGAACCTCAGTGGATAAACCAAGTGGTTTTCCATATTTTACTACACAACATAGCTGGTATTCTGGTGGTCAGATGTCCAGACTTTTAATCACATACTTGAAGAGCTTTTTTGCAGGAATATGAACTTTGTTCTAATTTTACCCTTAGGTGTGTATTTCATAGCCACAGGGTTTACAGAACGAATTTCCCCATTGTGGGACAATAAAGGCAGTTCTTATCTTAACATGCTGGCATGTGGTGGGACCATGTTTGTTCATAATTGTTATTGCAGGTTTAACCACTTTATGTAAAATAAGCTGGCCAGCTTTCTCCAGAAGCACTGGAAGAACCAAGCTTATACTGTTTATATTTACAAAGCATTTTCTAAGCTACTGAGACACATGCTGTAAAACTGTCAGAAGGCACTTAGTGTACTGCATTTGCAAATATAGTCACCAAGTGACTTTCAAATTACATGCGACAAATAAAACAGACAAACTTTAAATATGTCGTTGAGTTTTTATTCAGAACACTGAAACAGGAAAAGACAGAACACCTCAGTGAAAAACTGAACAGAATGCTGAGAAACAGATTTCAGGCCAGACTCTCATGGCAAACTTTAGTGAAAAACAGATTTAACAGCTATGCAACAGTAAGTTTAGGCCAGGTCTTCTTCACCTTCCTCCTCAAACTCTCCCTCCTCCTCAGCAGTGGCATCCTGGTACTGCTGGTACTCAGACACCAGGTCGTTCATGTTGCTCTCTGCTTCAGTGAACTCCATCTCATCCATACCCTCACCAGTGTACCAGTGGAGGAAAGCTTTGCGCCTGAACATGGCAGTGAACTGCTCAGAGATGCGCTTGAACAGCTCCTGGATGGCTGTGCTGTTCCCAATGAAGGTGGCAGCCATCTTGAGGCCACGGGGAGGAATGTCGCACACAGCGGTCTTCACGTTGTTGGGGATCCATTCAACAAAGTAGCTGCTGTTCTTGTTCTGCACATTCAGCATCTGCTCATCCACCTCCTTCATGGACATGCGTCCACGGAAAATGGCAGCCACTGTCAGATAGCGGCCGTGACGTGGGTCACAGGCAGCCATCATGTTCTTGGCGTCGAACATCTGCTGGGTGAGCTCTGGCACAGTGAGTGACCTGTACTGCTGGCTGCCTCTGCTTGTAAGAGGAGCAAAGCCCGGCATGAAGAAGTGCAGACGGGGGAATGGAACCATGTTAACCGCCAGCTTACGCAGGTCAGCATTAAGCTGTCCAGGGAACCTGAGGCATGTGGTGACACCACTCATGGTTGCAGAGACCAAATGGTTGAGGTCACCATATGAGGGGGTTGTGAGTTTGAGCGTGCGGAAGCAGATGTCGTATAGCGCCTCGTTGTCAATGCAATACGTCTCATCTGTGTTTTCTACGAGCTGATGAACTGATAATGTGGCATTGTAGGGCTCAACAACTGTATCTGATACTTTTGGGGAAGGTACCACACTGAAGGTGTTCATAATGCGGTCAGGGTACTCTTCACGGATCTTGCTGATGAGTAAAGTGCCCATACCAGAGCCCGTACCGCCACCCAGGGAATGTGTGAGCTGAAAGCCCTGCAGACAGTCACAGCTCTCTGCCTCCTTCCTCACCACATCTAGGACAGAATCCACCAGCTCTGCACCCTCTGTGTAGTGACCCTTGGCCCAGTTGTTACCAGCACCACTCTGGCCTGTAAAAAAAACAAGAATCCAGATTAAATTTAACACTTGAGTACATTAGTTGGAAATTATATGCATGTATAGATTTTATGTATATAGTGTTTTTCTATTTCTATTTTATTAAGCTTCTTCTCTGTACTGAACTCCGGTAACATGCAAATTTCTGTTTGTGGGATCATTATCTCCTAAATTTCTGTACAAATTCAACCAACTCACCAAAAACAAAGTTGTCAGGTCTGAAAACCTGCCCAAAAGGTCCAGACCTCACAGAGTCCATGGTGCCTGGCTCCAGATCCACAAGGACAGCACGGGGCACATATTTGCCACCTAATAAAAAGAAAAAAAAAAACTGAATACATGTACATTTTTCATATAGCTATAATTGCTAACAGAAAAATAGCCTGAGCCCAGATTGACGGTAGTCAAGCTGCTTAACTTACCTGATGCTTCGTTGTAGTAGACATTGATCCTGTCCAGCTGCAGGTCACTGTCACCATGGTAAGTTCCAGTTGGGTCAATGCCATGCTCGTCACTTATGACCTCCCAAAACTAAAATATAAAAATAATGAAAACTCAATTTTATCTCAAGAAAATAGTAGATCAATCCTAATTACATCATCCAGATCTGCAACTTCTGGCACCCCACTGCATTATATTTACTGTTAGAATGTATTCATAATGTTGAGGTAATGCCAGTGGGTCTTACATTTACGAACCGTAAATTATTAATTAGGCAACGAGGCTCCTGAATTTTAACTTCGTTTCCCGCCGTTCTGCTATAGGCGCGCGCGGCCTGACACCCTATTGGCTGTCACGATTATGAATTTGAAAATTCCTTGCTACGTCACAAACCGCCCACTAGTGGCAGAAAAAGGGCTCCGCACCAAAGCCCATCAAAGCAGGCAATTGCGATTAAAGAAATAATCCAGTTACATAAAAAACATTTAAAGCTTTTAAACCTACAAACACCCACCCTATCATATCTAAATTTGCATTATTTAAGGCGCTTGAAGTTCTTTCGACAATCATTAGATTTACTTCCTTTTCCCGTAATGCAGCACACATCGAGAACAATGGCAAAATACAGATTCATTTAATTCAACGCACAAACGTTTTACCCAGGCGTTACGTTTCAGTTCATCAGCATTTTTCGCTGTTTGTTACCACTAATTTACAGAGATATAATTAAAAATTGTACAACATAACATTTTTAATTTTTATTTCTTTATATTTCGACATATTGCGCTTCGATAAGCTTCCAGAAATCCAAAGGTGTTAAAAATTAAACGTTAGTGAAGGAAATTGCTAAGTAGGACACAGGGTGTGGTTTCTGAGACGTACCAAGCACAAAGCACCGGCTTGTGGGGCAAAGACCACGTCACTTGTCGAAAAAATAACTCAACAGTACACTCAACCGACAGATATAGTTTCACTAACCTTGGCACCAATCTGGTTTCCGCACTGGCCGGCCTGAAGATGCACAATTTCCCTCATATTTACTGGAGGTAGAGTTCACGAATCAACAAGAGACTTTGGTTTTCTTGAAGTGCGTACCGAACGCCTGGACTCTTTACTTTATATTGCTAGGATCCGCCCTTCATGCGTCAACTCAAGTGGCTATTGGGTAATATGTGCACCCTTGTTTTACAGACACAAATGAAAACCAATCAGAAGCACATATGCTCATTCCTGATTGGTCCGATCTGTCTGCCCATTGCCTTCCTCTCAAACTGGTGACTAATGTCTAATCCTTTAGACGTTGGCCTATTTTCTCGTGATGGCGGATTGAAAATGCGACACTGAGAAGATTTTGTTCTGCATTTTGACAGCGCTTTCGCTCATAGTACTGAGAGCGAAAGGTTTTATCTCGACCAAATTATGGCATTTCGTTTTTTCTAATATATAAAACAGTCGTCCGAGATGACTGTTAAGTCATCCACAGTCCACGTGGCTGACCATTTTAGCAGAAATTTCACATGCGGAAGCTATCGCAGCGGAACTGACCATGACTTTCAAATTATAGTCAGTGGTTTTACAGGGATTTTCAGTCATGTGTGTTTCAGGCCTGGGTGTGGACAGATTTTCAGTCTAGCTGGACAATGAATCTCATTCATCATTTCCCTTTCCATTGCCTATTCTAGGTTATGAGAGAATGTAATGCATTCTTGTGCTTTATAGTGCATGAATGACACAAATAACCAATATTGTCTTAATCAGTGTATGAGTGTGTACAGTTATGCTAAGCATAAAAAATAATCAACATATTTTATAATGAGTGAATAAGGCCATATTCAGCATAATGTCAACTAAAATGGGAGTCTTGTACTCACCTTACACATTTAATAGATTATAAACTGTGGTGATGAGCCAGCGATCCATATATGCCCTTTATACCAAGTCTCTGCAGCCCATTTTATGATGTGCTTTCCTCCAGTGTGATAACTTTAAAGTTACTGATTTGAGATGGAGCATCCTGCGGACTCTCGTGATTATGGATGAGAAAAGGTGTAACCTAAGTGTAAGACGGAACAGCAAATTTTTAAATTAAAACACTATCAGGTGCAGCATCGGCATTATGGGCAGGAGGCCTAACGTTAACTATGAGTTACTCTACAGCGTGGTAAGGAAAAACATGAAAATATTATTGATAAGTTATTGTAATGCAAGCTCAGTTTAATTATTTGGCTCACAGTAGCTTAGTGCTTCAATAGCAATCATGGTAACCAGCATGACTGCGGAGGACACCGGGCCAATGCAGGTCTGACTTTGACAAGTGCACCTCATGTTTCTTTGAAACTAGAGAGGTATTTATCAGCTTGTGAAGCTAGTTTTAAAGCATGACTGTACTCAAAAAATTTAATTTGCAAAGCAAATAGAAAGTATTCTGTTTGCCTCATGCTTTACATCTGCAATCTAAGACAGATATTTTTGCACTTTGTAACTGCAGCTACATTTTTCTGACAGTGTACTATGTGTGCATGGTTGTAGATATGCATAGTGTGTGTAAGTGCAAGCATTTATTTTTAAGGTTGAAAACTGGCTTGAACCAGGAATGGTTTTACAGAACTTTCCATAGATGTGTTGATGTTAGGCCAGCAGCAGTGCCTATGATGCATTCATGTTCAGATTAGTTCATGTATGGACTATTTTCACTCACTCTGGGCCTGCATGTTTTTACAGCCACACTTTCTGCTACCCTTATTATATTATGCGGTACAGGTAATTCCCGTATGTTATTGTGTGTGCACTGTAATCTGACACACAAAGCCTTCTCTGTTTCCTCCATGATATAGAGAATATGGTGCAATAGAAACAAATGAGCTGTTAGCTTCTCTTAGCTGCACTGTTTTTTGCACTTGTTCTCAGGTACACTTGCAGGAAGTTACCTACATGGAGATGAACCTGGCCGTGTTCAGCTCCGCCCTGTACCATAAACTTTAATCAGTAAGTTTATGGCTTTAGTGTATTTTATGTGACAGGAAGTTGGCAGGGTGTATTCCTGCATTGGCTGATGTTTGAGCAGAGGTACAACAAATGCTAGAAGTTAGGATCGAATCCCAGCTCACCCAGGCAGAACTGCAGCCTTGCTGTGTGTGATTGTAGACTTGCTGTTTAGAGTACAAAGAGGAATAAAAATAGTGTGCACTGGAGGGAGATTAATAATACAGGTTGCTAGGCAAAAAAACCTGGACTAATGGCCTCAGTAATATAGGATCGACAGATGACTTCAAAGCAAACTCAGTATTATCTTTGATCTGAGTCACTTTTGTTCCTCTATTGTCTTTGTGCCATTACTGATTAATTAATCACTGATCTCTTTTTGGGGTGCGATGAAATGTAAGTGCATTCAGTGGTTTGTGGTGGCAACCGGAGGCAGGTAATGCATGAAAAAAGCCTTTCAGGGCACTGGGAGGAGATTCTTTTGCTGTTAAATTTTCTTTATGAGTATAGTCCCTCACAATGAACCACTTCCCACAGTGTGCTTACAGTACAGCAGCACTCTGTGTGTCCAACTGAACTGGTTTGGCTTTCCATGACACAGCATCTCTCAGCACACTGCAGCACTCAGCCTCCAGCAGTCAGATCAATATTACTTTAAAGAGACAGATGCTGCTGGAAGGGTACAACGCCCCACCGAGATTCCATATCAGCTCGCTCATGTTATTTGATTATATATCCATTTTAAAAAGATTCTCAGCTGTCACTAACAGGAAGCAACGTAGTACATAGACGAGGGGAGACATGGAAAAGCTGTGTATATGAAACTGCAACCTTCAGAGAGGCTTTTCAGAGACTTCAGGGTGTGTTCTCATCAAAAAATAACTGCAGCAGTCTGACCCCGAAGTAGATGCAAGGACACTGTGATAAGATGTTCATCGTTTTGAAAATACTGTTCAAAAGGGGAAAATAAATACTTACTGTTCACATCAGTGATTCTTAGAAAACCGTGTGAATGAAGGAGATTTTTTTAGGAAAAATGAAAGTTTCTAATCCTGTTGTGCTAATCATATGTAATAGTAAGAGATTAGCGTGTGCAAAATATTTGTAAACCATAATATTGTTAAAGAGTGATATAAAAGTGAGTTTTTAATAAATGGTGATAATCTCTCAATCAAAGTGATTTCTATTCTGAGATGAGTCAGCTGAATCTCGATTCTACATTATTCCCCCTGGTTATTCAGTTCAGCTTTATTTATATAGCGCCAAATCACAACAATCATCTCAAGATGCTTCGTATTGTAAGGCAAAGGCCTTTCACCAATATCCTCAAGAATGAGCTGGTTTTCAGTGTAAAATAATTTGCGCTATGCAGTAAAAAAAAAAAAGAGAAATGAGATGCAGATCAACGTGTACATGAACCATGCATGCATTCTATTACTGTACATGAAAGAGATTCACAGCAGTATTTTCTCTGTGGTTTTGTAGAGCTTCTGCAGGAACACAGAAATGCACAAACCCTGTGGGAGTAGGTGGTGTTAGACGGAAACATCTGTGCCTCTGCTGACAGAACCACTGATGCACTCTCCTATCAGATTTCTGACTGCCCACTGTAGCAGCATTCAGCCAGTCAGCCTCACCACCGTCCACACACACACACACACACACTGTGGGTTACACCCTGAAGTAAAACACCCTGGGAAATACAGTCTGACTGAGCTAGGAAAGCAATAGACTGACTTACAGAGGCGTGCAGTACTATGCATAGGTCCTCTGTTTGCGAGGAAAATGAGAAATCAGTGCAGCGATTTATTGAAATGTACACACATACATGGAAATGTAGTAGGTACGAGGGCCCGTTAGGGACATTATTACTGAAACGCTCACACCGCTGAAAACCGAGATTTCCCTTCGTGTGAAAAGACGAAAAACGCCGCGGGGCAGCAGCCGGCTGCTCCAACTACGAGCGTGGATCCGCTGGATAGCCAGCTAGCATCTCTGCTTCCCTCTCGTTAGCTGTGACATCATCTACAGGCAGGAGAGAAAGGGCACCGCGTCAGTCCAGCTTCGGTAACTGGACATCAGGCACCGGAAGGAGGTAGTTACAGAGCTAAAGGAACGACCGTCGTTTTTTTTTTACACACGAGGGTGTATAAAGTTGCATATCCAATAATGCCTGAAATTAGGTGCGTTAATATTTTAGAACTAATGCGAGGGCCAGCTTTACTAAACACCCCATAGCGTGTACGTGCAGTCCTCAAATAGCGTAAAAATGCATTTTTTGCATTAAATTTCACTACAATCAGCAGCAAATTGCGTGATGCAAGCGTTATTAAATGGGTCTGTGGGCATGATTAAAATATTCTCCCCGTACTAGGTCCCAGAAATGCACATCTAACAGGGTTTACTTTACTGCGCTGTCTTGAAAAAATAACACATTTTCATTACATTTCCCAGTATTGTGTATTAACAGTGTCACTCATTATCAACCCACCAAGGGAGAGACTTGTGAACTCACCCTCCTTATTCGGCAGCATGAACTGTATGTTAGCAGGCACATAAAACATGTCTGTAATGAAAATCACATTGCTTGTAGAGATCATTGCATAGTGCTCTGCTCTCTGTGTTTCTGTTGTTCGCCATCACTGGCTGTTGTTAATGTTGTCTAACAGTTATGTTTGGATTTCAGAGCTGGGCACAGCAGCACGACCATTTCAACAAGGATGTAGTACTACTTCCACATCCATCATGGGACGTAGTATGCAAAGAGGGTTCAAAATGATGCTACACAAACATGGGCACATCCTCAGTGCTTCTGAGGTCGGGGACAACCAAACCATTGTGCAGCACATCAAGGATGGCTTTGGTGAACGTGTTCCAGAGGATGTCAGGTAAAGACCATTTTTTAAAAACATTTATCATATAAATGTATAATGTGATTGTTACCCACATAGAATATACCAAAGTAAACCAGTTTGAAAATTGTAATGATTATTATGTAAAACACACAATATATCCATGATGCACTTAACAGAAGCAGCAACATAAAAAAAAAAGCAGCACACACATACACACTATAGGGTTATACTGTAATATCCCTGTTTTCTGTGGCCTTGAGCTTCTAATGGCTTGTGGCAGCTGGTGTCTCCAAAGCTCAATGGGATTCTAATCCCAAAGGTTTTCCAAACCAAGCAGACTTGAGCACCAAAGCCACCACCAGGGCTACTGCAAGGTTTAGCAGTAATGCTAAAGATTAATCTTCATATTTGACTCTTGCTGCGTCACTTTCTGGTGAGTCATGCGATGATGAGGACTTAAATCAAGCTGTAATTGTCAGCTTGGAGAATCACATGTGAGTAGCAAACACAGAATTTGAGCTTGAGTGATGATTATAGCAGAAATGTCTGATCATTAAATAGTTTCAACACGTGTTTAAGATCAGTTTATCTCATTTTGTTGCATGACTGTATGGTATTTATTTTTGACTTTGTGTTTTGCCTTTTTAGTGCTGAAAAGGTCCCATTTCAAGAGACACTGCTGGAACTGTCCAGTAAATGTAGCACAAAAAAGCAGTGCAGATTTAAAATAAATGGCTCTGCTGTGTGGGAGGGAGCCTGACGTGGTTTCCAAAGGATGTCTTATGATCTCAACTTGATGATCTGTGCAGATGATATGGGGAAAAATGAGGAAGGGGTTGATTTGGGGGGACCGAGGAAGAAATTCTATTGATGGACACCATTGCCAAGTGAGCCATGTTTGAGTGGAAAGACATTTTATTCTGTTGGTTTCCAGCTCTGAGAGGACAGGTGGTACACAGCTGGCAGAGCTGGAAGCTTGGTACATGGCGGGCCAACACCAAACTTCCTGTCACCACTTCTGGTTGACAGCTCAGCGAATCCTTATTGAAGACATAGCTGACCCTGACCTCTTTGAAAAAGTCAAAAAGGTCAGTGTATATTTATTTTATATATGTTACTGCATTAGAAATAATTTGCATTACAGTTTTCTTTTGCAGTTTTCAGAGGGAATGTTATTCTAGCTCAGTCTGCTCATTGCTGAATGCCCACTCTTCAAGATGTTTTTTTTGTATTACTACAAGTCAGCAGACAAAGGTAAATCACAGAGAATATTCTCTGTCTTCTTTAAACACATTGTTACCATTTAAAACAGAGGTGTCAAACATAAGGCCCGGGGGCCAGAACCGGCCCCCCAAAGACTCCAATCTGGCCCGCTGAACTGCTTCTGAAAACGTAAAGGAGAGCATAAAATTTGGAATTAACTGCACTTTCTAAAGATTTTTTTTCCTGTCAAAGAAATCTCCCATGGCCCTTCATACAACACCAAAGTGATTTCGTAATAGACAATAAAATGATGGAAACCTCCTGTTTTTTCACTACTATAGAATTTTTTTTTTTTTTACAGTGGCTTCACAGTAAAAAATAAAATTCAAAAAGAACTGTTTCTGTAATTACAGGACAGTCTGAACAAAGAGCTACCAGAACCTTTTCTGTAATTTTGCACATTTCTTACAATTTAAGCTCAGAGTGTTGCTGACAGATTTCTCTGTTGCATAAAAAATAAATTACATACTGTTGTGATTGCACTTTTTTCTTGTGTTAAGATATCTTTGGGATTCAATGTGCAGTTGAACTTCTGTACAGACACAAAAAGAGGTATCGCTGGTCTGGCCCCCCATGAAGATTAAAGTGAGCTGCATGTGGCCCGCAGTGCAAAACGAGTTTGACACCCCTGGTTTAAAAGAAACATACAGCCCTGTGACTTGCACTGGACTCTTGGACAATGTAATTGTGAACACTTCTGGTTGCAGGGCTCCTACTAAGACTAGAAAGAAATAAGACTAACAAGTAGCTTTCATAACAAGCACTTCTGCTGCTCTTTGGATGGTAGCTTTCTCAAAGTACAACCCTTGAGGACCTTGAGAAGTCAGAGAAACTTCTTCTTGACTGCTTCTATGAGGCCTATGAGGTCAATAAGAGTCAGGGATCTGCTGATACATGACATTGTCATGTTCCAGGTCATCCACAGGGTTCAAGGTCCATTTCAGACGTATTCTGTGTTAGATGTTTGTCAGGTTACTCACAAAAGGGATCACAACTTTGATAATTAACCAACATGATACTGGTTTGGTGCTAACTGTCAAATTGATAATACACAAACAACTTAGAAACCTTAAAGTAATACTACAGAATTATATGATTTTTGCTGGGTTCTGCACACAGGTTTTGTGAAGGTCTAAAAACTCTGGGGGTTCTGAAGAAATTCAGAAGTGATCCAGAGAGTTCTCGCCCTCTGTTCTGCTGTGAGCCGCTTACACTCACTGCTCCAGAAGGAGCACCAGGAGAGCTGCTGAGGAGGTGGTTGTTACCTTCTGGAGAGATTGGTTGGAGCAACATTTTTACATTGTTCCTTGACACTGTAGAAAGATGAAAGCATGCTCTAGTCACTGCTACAACATTCATTCAGGTTCTTACTTTAGGTTAATAATCAATGACCATGCAGAACAAATAAGCAGCTACTGTATATCGACAGTAAGTGGATCACTGCCCCTTATAATGTTTATTTGACCTTTTCTCTACGCAGAGGAAGAAGGAGCTTCCAAATTACAGAACATATTGGCCTTTGCAGCAGGAGCAGCTGCGGTGCCACCTATTGGCTTTTCTCCAGCACCCTCCATCGGGCTCATTCATCGAGGAGATGACGACAGTTTCCCTCTTGCCAACACAGTGTGTTAACTGCATCAGGTTGCTACTGCATGATTCATATCAGCTGTTTAGGGAGAGGTTTGATTTAGCATTAGGAAACACTTCTGGCAGAGTGTGAACACGTTCTGCTGTACGAGTTTCTGTTTCTCAGCTTTTGTCTTAGTCTCTCTCAAAAAAACTAACGAAAAAGTCAAAAATCTGTTTTTAAATAATCTGTTATTGTATATTGTAGATAGAAATTATTTGAGTATTAAGTTCTTATGCTCTTAATATTTCCCAATTCAGCTGTATAGGTGAAGGTAAGTTTTAAAGAGGTTTACAATGATTGTTCTTCACTATTGATCAGAAATGTGTTATTTTTTACTTTAGAAAAATGCATTTACAAAGTAATGTAAAAAACAAAGCATCTTTTGTTATTCACTGTAGAGCGTAGAAGTGAAGAAGCACATCTTTTCCATGGTTTCCATTATTTTCAAGTGGATTTACTCAGTAATGTTCATTTAGGTCTCATCAATGTTGATGTCACTATTTGGACGTTGAGTATCATCACATGACCTGATTGTGGGTGGGTATATAAACATGTGTATTTCATTATCTTGTTAAGTCTGAGGAAGGACGTTCTGCCCCGAAACGTCACTTCATTTAAGGTCTTACTTGATTAAATATTTTCAGGAGCATTTTGGTGTGCGGACCTTTTTTTTCTCTTCAGATTCTCCCTGATCCAGCACCCGGGTTATTTTTGGATGTGTGTGTTTTCTTGGATTATGAATATTTGCAGTTATAACATTATTATTTGTTTGAAGTTCTGGTAATGGCTCATCATCATTATCAACATGAAAAATGTCATTTATAAATGTCTGGATTCCGACATTGTTTGCAACACCTGTAGGCCACATTTGGAGAGATGTCTGCCCTCCTTGTGTAGAGACCGTTGTTGTTCCACTGGCTGACAAATTCTGTTAAAGTCCAATCAGTTTTTGGCAAATAAACATAATGCAGACAACAAAGATGCAGCTCATTCAGTGAATCCAAAATAGCCTGCCAGTACTTCTATCTGCCAGTGGTACATGCCGTGCAGGGTCTGTCCTTCCATGATGGTTCCTGTTCTTGCTCTTTTTCTTTCTCCAGTTTTTGCTGACTGAGGTATTCATTAAATGCACGATCAGTTGTGGCTATCTTTCTTTGTTTCATTCTGGATAGTGGTTCTTGGTTTCCACAGTTCTTTCTTTCCAATTAGCGTATAGTCGCAGGGTGCTGGATTTGGGGTGAAACTCTCCATGCATGGTAAGGCACTCTCTTGTATTGATGACAGTGGCTTCTATCTCCTCTTTTGACCAGCTAATTATCCCAGTAGGGTATGTGATGACCGGCAGGTGTTTATCGCCCGGATCTTGTTCTTCCTGTTCAGCTGACTCCTCAGGACTTGCCTCACTCTCTGCATGTACCCTGTATGAGCAGGAACTTGGAGACAGTGGGAAAGAAAAACTTACAACAGAACCAGGCTCAGGGAGGGGCAGTCATGTGCTGTGACCGGTCGGGGCTGAGGAGAGAGAGACAGGACAAAAGACATGCTGTCAAGGAGAGTCAGAGATTAAATAGCTGATTAGATACAGATGATTAATTGCAGAGTGAGGTATAAACAGAGTAAAAAGAGGTGAATGATTAACTTTGTGCACCATGAAAACCCCCGAACAGCCTACGTCTATTTAGGGTCACCTGATCCAGCTCTAACTATAAGCTTTATCATAAAGCAAAGTTTTAAGCCTAATCTTAAAAGTAGAGAGGGTGTCTGTCTCCTGAATCCAAACTGGGAGCTGGTTCCACAGAAGAGGGGCCTGAAAGCTGAAGGCTCTGCCTCCCATTCTACTCTTAAGTATCCTAGCAACCACAAGTAAACCAGCAGTCTGAGAGCGAAGTGCTCTACTGGGGTAATATGGTATTATGAGGTCTTTAAGATAAGATGGGGCCTGATTATTCAAGACCTTGTATGTGAGGAGAAGAATTTTAAATTTGATTCTAGATTTAACAGGGAGCCAATGAAGAGAAGCCAATATGGGAGAAATCTGCTCTCTCTTTCTAGTCCCTGTCAGCACTCTAGCTGCAGCATTTTGGATCAGCTGAAGTCTTTTCAGGGAGCTGTTAGGACAGCCTGATAATAG
>VOQJ01043184.1:0-13747 GCA_015052665.1 Apistogramma diplotaenia
GTAAACGTGTTGTGTAAAGCGCTTTGAGTGCTCTGAAGAGTAGAAAAGCGCTATACAAGAACTAGTCCATTTACCATTTACCATTTCTGCCGTGGGTAACAAGTTGTGCATAATACATTACTTTTTGGAGTAACAACCCCAATAATGCTCAAAAATACATAAACACTTCACATGTTAAAAGACAGAAATTGCTATTCAAGGTCAAAAGTTAGTATACTAACAGGGTCTAGATACTCTTTGGCAGACTGCATTTAGAAAAGGCAGTAGACAGTACCATTGTTTCAGAGGATGATTTCCAATTTCCATCAGCCAAGTATGAAATCACTGTGCTGCCAATACTGTCTGCCAAGTTAGGGCGACAGAGAAACACTACAGCTAAATCTTATGTTTGTAGTACAAGGAATGAAACCGTCACCTTCCTGTATGGCTTAATCAGAGAGATTAATTCAGAAGTCGATACTGAAACGTCGATGGCTATAGGAGAGCATGGTGTGGGGGGGTGGGGGACAGGCATCAAAGTCGAAAGGCTTTCAAATCATTTGGTATGCATGAGTTTGGAAGTGTGAGTCAATGCAAAGTAGAGCAGCCAGTGTTTTGCTATTCAAACACAAGTGGTATAAATGAGGCAAACAGCTGTCTGCCCTTTTTAAAAAAAATTTAAAATAAATGTGGCTATAAGAAAAGATTCAAACATCACATAAAGTTATAGACAGATGAACTGGGACACCATTGTTCGAAGAAGTATCGGTTGATGTGTGTGTGTGTGTGTGTGTGTGTGTGTGCGCGTGTGTGTGAAGGAAAGTGAGAGGGTGTACATATGTTTAAGTGAGCACATGACAGGAAGAAGACGGGTGGAAAGATGAGAAGGGAAAGGGGGCGTCTCCGTGTGCAACCTTCTGTTAAAATTTGGCAATGGACAATTCGCCTCATCCACTCCTATCTCGTTACTGTGACAATCCACCCCATTAAATAGAATAGATTATTGATTTTGCTCTCTTCGCCTGCTCTGAGATTTTCCATCAGACCCTCTGTGCAGTAAGAAAAGTGTTGAAGAAAAGCACAAGTCATTATGTGTACTGCCACACAACGATGCATCCTTTGTACATACTGTATAGGGGGTTACGTGAAAAACCCCGCCGACGGCAGAGGCCGAGGGGTTGTCATGGTGTTTATGCAGAAATTCTCCATGTGGCATAATGATTTGAATGAGAGCAGGGCTACTGCAAATTGTGCCCACTGTTTTTGTATCGATCTTACGTCACAGAGGAGACAAGGTAAGCCTGTTTGATAATCGAAAGAGGAGGCACTGAGAAAACCTCCCTGTTCATCATCAGACTTGGATATTGAGTGATGACATCACATCCCCAAGTGCCCATCACAAGGCTGTTCACTTGGCTGTGCTCCCGACGAGAAGCCGAATTGATTTATTACTCACATTCAGCTCCTGTTCTTGTCATAGAATATTTTGTCATCATCTCTCTTATGCTTTTGACCCAGAAGAGCTTATCTGCTGCAGTGCTCAGTAAAGACATTTATTTAAAAACTGAACTACTGTATTTACATTTTTGTTTGCTTGTTTGTTTGTTTTTATATAGTTGCTAATAAAATTAAAGACAAACTGGGGGTAATAATCTTGTCTGTCTGGTTTTGAGTGCACAAACTGGTCAGTAAGTGTCCTGATTATTAAGACTCTGGGCATTAAATTAACAGCACTGGTTTTAATTTGAAAGAAAAGGAAAGCCTGATGCAATACAAGGGTTTATAACTGTTACATAAAATGTGTGACCTCTCATAAAATTTAGAGATTAACACCTTAAGGACGATTCATATGGAATCAGTGCATATACTGTATTGCAGAAATGCATGCATTGATGGTAACCACCTCACTTTAAAAGACTGAACAAGCAGATGGAGTTCAACAGTGGTTAAAGAAAATATGCTAAATAAAATATATTCATATTTCTGCATTGCGGAGGTGCAGGCCGTTGGGCTTGTTTGGCATTAGCATGCTGTGAATGAGATGCAGAAATCTGCTGGTGCACTGCAACAGTGGCAAACAAGGGCACATATTACCATCAGTGTGAAACACCTGAAATCAAGACCAGCCAGTATCATACACGTGCAGCTTAACACACGTACTTGACAAGAAGAAGAAAGTTAACAGTATAAGCCGAAGGTGAATATTGTGACTATAATGATTTTTTTTTTGTTTTATTTCAATTTTATTTCCAGAATGTCAATTGTATAGATTTCAAGCAGGGATTAGCTGTGTTCAACATCTGTGCAACATATCAATTCATGAAATTTCTTGCTAGTGCCTCGATATTCCATCATAAAGTACAAGTTGCATTATTGCAAAGTGGAAACATTTAGGAACCACAACAACCACGCATGCAAACTGCATGAAAGTCCCCGACTCCAAACCTCCTCTTGCATTAACATCAGCACAAAAACTGTCCACCCGGAGCTTCGTAGCCTGAGTTTCCATCGGCTGAGCAGCTCCTGTGCAGTACAGTAGGTAGCTCGTGCTCCAAAATGGAAATGGTAAATAGTTTTTTAGGGTCAGTGGCATCAACATGTCACCAGCTGCCACTTGATTTGCGTGCATATGGCACATGATGGCCATCTGCATGTGAGTGTAGATATTTCAAAAACCAAGCAGCTGCATAATCTGCCACTTGCTAACATGAATAAATTCATTTGCTTGTGAATTGTGAGTGCCTTGGAAGTTGTAGTGGAAATGAGAACTTTTCACAGTTACTTTTCATGTTTGGTTAACCTCAGATGTAATTCAGCTATTTTCCCCTCTGAGCAACTGTGAGTGGAGGTGAGGCAAATAACAAGAGAATAACATATCGCAGTGGTTCAGTCAAATCCGGCTCATTATATGAATCAGACTGATAGAAATATATGATGAAACAAATATACAGTGGATAACAGCAGTGAGTTATTAGAGAAAAAAGTAATCTTGTGCTTCTCATGTTTACTAGTTGTCTGCTGTTTTGCAGATGTGCCGTCACACTGCATGAATTTGGTCCTAAATTTATGACACTTACAAATGGGCCACTCATTATGAAAATAATGAAACTGAATTCAGGGCTGCTGCACAGCTGACAGATTTCTCCACACGATGACACTGTAGTCCTTTTTTATTTATATAATTTTTCCAATACATTCGAGATTCCAAGAAAGAAGCGCACAAATAACTGCACGTTTGATCACTTCCATTCATTTACCTGGCTGGTTCTAATCTCCACTCTCGAAGCCCCCGCTGAGCAGGTTAGAGCTGCCAGCTGCGTTTACCGGGTGGTTCTGCTTATGTCTCATTGACAGAGAGGACTGCTGCGTTGATTAGCAATTATTAAAAAAAATTGGATCCAAGTTAATGGCACTTACCAATGACAGAGTGATTTCTACTTTCCCAACATGAAATGAGGCAGGAAAGTTGTCTCACACTAAATCCTTTCGTGTACTTGATTGGACATGAATCATTATCATTTTAGCTTAATGTTTGCCTTGCATCACCGGTTATGCACGGGCGTCCACTGTAGCAACACATTTCATTGTATACACTGCTCTCCATTTAATCACGAGTTATTGTTAATATCTGGCTCTCTTCCACAGCATGTCTTTTGTCCCCTCAGCCCCAACCGGTCTCAGCAGATGATGGCTTTCTCTGTAATTATTGTAGAGGCGACTGTTTGTTGTGATTTGGTGCTATATGAATAAAATCAAATTGATTTGAATGATCCAAAATTCACAAACAAAATCAATACCACTATCACATTCATGATATGCTAACTGGACAACTGACATGCTGCCATCTTGAGAGTGATGGTGGAGGCTGGTGACCTGACACAATGTGTCAAGTTTTGCGCACTGGTGGTAACCTTGGTGTAGTGGGCCCTGCGAATACAGCACCCAGACAAATCCACAGCACAGCCAGGAATAAAGTCACCTCACCATGTTTGTCCTTTTCTCCAAAAGAAGTTATGATGATAGTGATGATAGAGATGAGGTGCAAAGTGCATGAAAGTCCATGAAAGTCCCCAACTGATGAGCTACATCAAATGAATTTGGTCTGGCTTAATTACACACATATTTTTCTTTACTTTTTTTCCCCCCTAGCCTCAATTACCTGTCCATTTATTACTCAATTTGTGTGAATGACAATTTGCCATGGCGTTTTAGGGAGGGTTTCTAGTAATGAAAATTGACGTTTGAAAATAAAAAATAAATAATTTAAACCAGGACCTTTGCCAAGTGAAGTAAACACCGGCAGTCTGTTATTTTCATTTCTGTTATAGCATTCAGATTGCTTCAACATATGGATCAAAAGCATTTAATCCCAGCCAACATTGTCCAAGTAATTGGTGACAGACAGTATTGACTTTCTGACTTAATGAGTTGCCACAGATCAATTTAATGATTTCTATTTTTGTTATTAATATAACTATTATTTTTCTTAGGTTTCCCCATCTTTTAATGCACTACCATTCTTTTGTTTTATTGTATCAAAATATTTCAAAATTACAGACAACTGCATCTGGACGGTTCAAATTTCATGCATAGTAGCAATCAAAAGTTGCAATGAGCTGCTAAATGAGCAAAAACAATGGCTTCAGCCCCAACCGGTCGCAGCAGATGACCGCCCCTCCCTGAGCCTGGTTCCGCTGGAGGTTTCTTCCTGTTAAAAGGGAGTTTTTCCTTTCCACTGTCGCCAAGTGCTTGCTCATAGGGGGTTGTTTTGATTGTTGGGTTTACTCTGTAATTATTGTAGGGTCTTTGACTTACAATAAAAAGCGCCTTGTTTGTTGTGATTTGGTGCTGTATAAATAAAATTGAATTGAATTTAATTAACTTGCCTTTGCATTTGCATTGTAAAAACCTGCTTTCATCATCTTTTCAACTTCATAAAATGGATCCAGTTCAAACCTGGATCCCTGTTTTGAACCTCGGACACGGACACGACAACTGCCACAAGATACTCCCCCCTGCTGGGCAGCCTGGTAAACGGCAGGACATAAAATCCATCATGGTGTGAAAACACACATGTTGCAGATAAGTGGAACATCTCCTATCGAGCACCTTCTCCTTGGGCTTTTCTTAACACATGGAAATTATCGCTGCACCATTGTGACCAGATTTCTGTTCATTAGCTTTCACTTTCCTTCCTCCAACACTGTGAATGTGGACTCCTCTCCCTTCACTGACTTGTCTGATAGGATTTAGTCCCCTCCATGCTGATGAAATCTGGGCAGCTCAGCAGCTGTGATTCTAGGCCTGTCTCCTGGTGATATGGCACATCCCTCCGCCCTCAGTGTCCGTAGAGCAACCAGTCAGTTTTCTCATAGTGATATTACAGTACCCCACAGACATCGTGAATTAAAGCAACGACTGAAGTGCTCATGAAATGTGAGTAATAGCAGCTCTATCATCATAATTATCAGCTTTGCAGGAAGTTTGGGATTGAGTGAATTTAGAAAATAATACCCCATCTCCCAATACACACACGCACACACACACACACACATATATATATATATATATATATGGAGCTGCTTTAGTAAGTATGCCTTTGCATCTATTTCTGTGAGTTCAAAGAGGAGAGAAGGAGACAGGGAAAGCGAAAGGAGGCGAAGGAGGAGAATGAGACCAAGGAAGAAAAATAGAAGGGCTCATTATGCAAGCCACAATTTCCTGACCACAAGCAATTTCTGCACAACTGTATGACATGCATTGCAAAGTGTAAGGTGATAGATTTTTCATGGCAGCATTTCACTTTTTCTTCTCTGTTCCACTGCCACTTCCAGAGGTTGCAAACCAGCCTGACTCATTTTTTTACGGTGCAAATCCCCCAAGGAAAGCCTGTGGTCTGCCTCTGGCTTATAGTGAAATGCCACCAGTAGTGAGTGCTACATCCTCACATTCAGCTTCCAGGCATTACAGTTACAAAGCCCAGCAAAGCATCCCAGAGGTTTGAGGTTGAGGAAATAATATTACCAACTCACACTGCATTACTACCAGCAAAACCAGCAAGCCCCTGCAATGAGGGTGCATACAACACGAGCGCCGAGAGAGAAAGAGGTGGTTTAAAGCTGAATACCTAAAAATACATCGTAACTTTTTAAATGATATATCTTGATATTTCCAGCCCGGCAATTATTGTCTGGGTTCATGTAAATACAAATTGTCACAATGGTTTCTGCGGCTGGGAAATGGTGCTGCTTTCTGGGGGGAATAGGAAATGCAACTTCTAGTATAATTCAAAACTCTGACTGTCCTTTGCTGATTAAATGTCACAACAATAATGTGGCATTATTACGTCCATTCAAAAATTGTGAAGAAAAAAAAAATCAGCTTTTCCATATTCAATTCAGCTGTAATTGCGTTGGTCTACACTATTATTTGGAAATACAAACAATTTAATATTCTGAGCGGTTGAAGCTTATTTAATGGGACATACAGTGGAACAATTCCTTAACAGTTTATCAGTTTTATATTTGCATTCATTTGATTTTTTCCATGTGTTTCGTGCAGGATATTGTTGATTTTTAACAAAACAGTGAAATGAATGAACAATAATTATGTGTGTGTGTTTGTGTCTGTCATGAAACATAAATATGAACAAAGCACCTAAATATGCTTCATTTTCGTCTGACTGCAGGCTTTGCTCATGCAGGATCGTGCCTTTCACATTATGCACATTACAACAGCACTTGCTGTGTCCTGACAAGTTGACAAATGTCAGGGAAACACAGTGATTTAATGATGTGTTTTCTGTCTAATTATTGCTGAGAGTCAAGAATTAGTTTAACGGTCCTTCCTGATCATTTGTCAAACATGCGAAGGACTTTGCAAGAAGCCACATAACTAGGATGTAATAATACGTGTCATGCAGGCTTTGAGAAATTAAGTTCTCCAGCATGAAATATTCATATTGAATAAATACGAGTTTTGATCTCGGTAGCGAAGCGTCAGGGAAGCTACTCCAAAAGTAGCATTTGTCAGTCATAATGTCATAATTTTTTGCTACAAAGGCCTTTTCGCTAACCGTATGGGTGCATGTGAATGTTCAAAAGCAAAGAAAAGCTTCGGTTTGCCTGCAAAATGGCACTCGAGGGAGTTGGAGTGGAAATGAGCTAGTGTGTTACTCAGACCAGGTCAAATAGTTTGAGGTGATGAATCACCGCCAACAGTTCAATTAATGAAGAGATACAGAGAAGCTAGATGAGACCAAACAGAGAATTGACTTTTAACTCAGCAGACTCGCTCCGTCCCAGAAGGGATTTCTCTCGCAGACCTCCAGTTTTTTTTAAAATTACAAATGATGCATTTTTTAAAAAGGTTCCTCGATTGAATTTGTAACAAGTTGATAATATGAAGGTGCATTTTTGTTGTTGCATCTCCTTCCTTAGTCTTATTGGAAAGACCTCATCCACATAAAATCTGTGACATCTTCATAAAATGATAACTACTAGTAGTTAAATGTGACTAATTTGTGTAATTTACTTTTACATTCTTCCTGTAAGTGTCAAGAGTTTCGCATTTACATTTTTATTGCTTTTGACTAAGGTGATCATTTAATAGTGAATCTCCAGTTGTTAAAAATATGGAGCCTGTTGCCACAGACGGAGAAATAAAGTATAGTACTCAAATTCAGAAAATCAGAAACTGCACCTGGAGATATGTACCACAATCACATTCACCGCATGAGACGTCGGCCAGTGTTCAACACATACGCGATGCTGAATCTAATATATGCAAATACAGCCCAGAACCGCCTTCGAGCTCTGTCTCTAAGGGAAGCCGTGACCTTGGTGAGGTCACCAACGCCTGCGTGCTTCCAATGCCTTTCCCAGCACAAGTGATAATGTAGAGTCCACTGAAAATGACTCTGATGGCAGGAAAAACAGCTGCTTACAACTTTAATTTAATGACATCATCAGAAAAATTCAGGTTAAGGAGAAAAGGTGAAAACTGGCTTTTTGGGAAAGTGAAGCAGAAAAGTGGGTAACTGTGTCTTTTTCACATGTTGAATGAGACTCGTGAATGTGTACAGCACAATAATTAAATAGTATGATATGTAGCCCAGCCTGGAAAATAAATGTTAGCCATGTTTTACAATATATAAGTAAAAAAAAAAGAAATCTACACTTTACTGGAGCATATTATTGTCATCATCACATTAACATGTGACAGGGCATTTTCAGTTCCAAAGCTCAATGCCGCCTGGATGTCGGGTTATTTCGTTTTCGACAAAGTCCACATATCCACTCTATGAAAATCATATGCATAATGGGGCAAAAAACAGAACAGTGGTGAGGTGGTATTATGCAGTCAGCATTGTTCGATCATGGCGAGTAAGCTGTCAAGCTGAAAAAGCACAGTCCCTGAATCCCATTAAGAGTGATGGTCTCTTGACGCCTGTGATTTTGTAACGCTAGAATAACTGTTCAGACACTCGATGTGTTTTCTGCTGAAAGCTTTAAGCTGCGACATATGTGCACGCTATTAGAAATATGTTTTTAAATATCCATATTAATTTTTTTTTGCACACACTGTAAACCAGAATCATCGTGCGACTGTAAACAGCATAATAGATGCACATGCATACACAATAGGAACATGTGTATATTTATTTCTAAAACTCCACACAACTTCCATAAGTAGCAGCTATATCGATGCCAGATGTTCCCCAGAGCTACAGCAGAGTGCGTTCTGGCAGTTGGTCTAAATTCCCTCTCATCACATCTCCCTCTCTCCTGCCTGCCTCCTCATTGACAGTCACGTCACATTCGAAACAATCCTCAGGCAATAATTGCCATAAACAAAAAAACCAAAAAAACAAAACAAAAAAACTGTTTATCTGGTCGGAACAGCAGTCCCAATGAATGCATGCTACCATGGGGAGTGAGGGGTAAAACGGGGAAGAATGAAACCTTGATATTCACACAAAAGAATGAAATCAATTTTAACCAAATACATATCTCCCTTTTTCTCTCCCACTGTTTAGCTTCTTTGATGTTTTGGGTTAAAATAATGGTTCCCACACTTTTGAATGTACAGGCAGCGCAATCTGTCAGTTTGATAATTATAGATTAGCTTGGCACCGCCATTATCAGTACCTGGGTAAGCTGTTCCCTAATTATGTGAGGAGAGATAGAAACCTTGTAGCGCACCTCCTCCGTAAGAAGAGCTGCCTGTCTGGTAAGTGAGGCCTGTGTCCACAATGTGGCAATATTTTTATTTTTATCTCAAGGTACTAATTTGTGTAGGTAGCTATGTTAGTGCAGTAAATTAGACTCCACAGAGTTATTAGCTGCAATGACAGCTACCTTTGAGAGCTGATGTCTATGTGGTGTGGGCCAGTGGTGGTAGTGTATCATTAGTGAATCGGTGTGTTGTGTTATAGATTCATGTCACGAAGCGCTACCCTATGGCTGTCGCTACCTAAACAAAGCTTAAATATGGTTACTTAACCCCTTAAGACCTACAACACAAAAAGTCTGCCAGACCATATCTTTACATTCATACATGATGTAGTACCATCGACTGGAATATTTCAATTCACAATACATCAATAGAACCTTCAGAACACTGACTGTAAGCATATGTATGAAGATAATCCATAGTAACTACATAAGGTAGCTAACAAGTGCACTAACCCACAAAGACATTGAAAACCATTTTCTGTATCTACATATTATGCTAGCTACAGAAATGCCATAGCTGCACACGCTAATGCACGCAATTAAACGCACAGGGCACGTTTTGTTGTTAGAGTTTGCTACATGATACAGCGCTCTGTGACACAGTGAATGCATCATACATAAGTGTAAATCCTCTGGTTTGATATGCAAAAAGAATTATTGCTCTATCTTATGTGGTTCCAATTCTATGGGCATTTAAAATTAGCTAACAGCTGGGATCGCCGGCGATCCCGTAGTTTCTGATGGAGCTACATTTCATAAAAAATGAAAACTTTATGCACCACTACATACTTGGCTTTATGTTATTTCACACACATACAAATCTTTCACACACTTGGGTAGAAAGATTTAACTTAAGGGAAAAAAACCTGCCATAAATATAATTAGCCCCAGTATCAGTATAGTCGGCCAGAAATTTAGAGTTTAACCACCTGTTCTACCTAATTATTCTATAGAAACATGCTGCCAGAGACGACATGCAAGTTAAATGTACACACTTGTGGTTAGGAAGGACTAAACAGAATGTAAACTGGTGGATAGGAACTTGAGAAACAATAATCATTATATCCTTTATACAAAAAAATACGCACTCATATTTTGTTAACTTTACTTACGTTATTCACATGACGATATCATTCAAATATATACACATATTACTCATTTATTTCATTATAAAACATCACCGGGGTACTTAATTATCAAAATATGTAATAAGTGGTGGTCCCTTATTGACACTTAGAGCTTTTAATGTTAATTTTATCTTTGGTCATTTAGTCATATTACAAAGGGATATTGCATTAAAGCAGACCACTGATGCAGAACTAACAGAATGAACATTTTATGTGGAACCTTTATGGAATTGCACCACTACAAATAACATGCCAGTAGGTATCCAGAGTGGGAGCCAGGAGAGCCCTTAACATGAGAGGCGAAATTACATTTTTGTGACATTTATTTCCCTCTCCACTGTTGCACAACGCTCATTTGGTGGTGCCATGGGGCTTGTTGGCTTCCACAGTACTGATGTTGCGTCCATTAGAAAAGACTTTCACTTTACTTGTCGAGAAAAAAGCCAGCTTGTCAAAGCCACAGTTGGGAATTGCCGGGTGTTTTAGGGACAAGCCTCTGAGGGTGGCCTGAAAGTGCACTTTATCACCCTGGGGAGTCAGAGAAAATCACTTAGTGGGACGATTGCTTTTCCCTTTTAGAGGAGGACTCCCGGACAGAGGTGGTGGAGGAGGAAGATGAGATTCCATGACACTCAGCTGACTGGCTGGGTCATGAGGACACCATTTTTTTTTGTTGTATTTTACACCTATGTTCCCATGATGACAAAATTTGAGATAGACGATGGCACTAAGGCAACTGAGAGTGCAAAGTATCATAGCTCAATGGGGATTGTGCAAGCTTTGAAAATGCTTGGATCCAAAGACAAAGCATATCTGAATTAAGCCACACATTTTTCCCCTCATCTATAAAAATGCTCTCACAACTATATGTGAAAGCATATTTGCCAAATATCTAAATGCTCCAGGCAATTGCACCTCATTTGGTGGCACTATTACACCAAGCCCTTGTAATTCCCATGAAAGGACAAGAGACAGAGGTCTGCTGAACCAGTCCTAGGGTTGGAGCACTGCTGTGGGGGAGCTGGACTGCAAGACACTGATGAATGTCAGGAGACTGAAGCCCACCAGCCATCTGGCAGCCTGAAAACACTGACAATACCATCGATCTGTGTCACATCTACAGGCTTGGGGATGTCGCAAAAAGGAAGACTGTGATGAGATGTCCCAAATCATGCTTAATAAGCTATAAACGTTTAATGTAATACTTGGACATCAAGTCTTTAATAAATTCTGTTTCATTTTAAATAATATTGCATTTAAAACATCCCATTAGAAATCTTATATGTCCGATTTGAAGGGTTTCTCTGTTCAATAAGGAAAATGTTTATCTGGGATTGCCAAATGCACAAAAGTACAAACTATTTTTAAAAAAAACCCTCTATAAATATTAACACTCTATAAATATTAAAATGTCTGCTCTTTTATGTGATTGGCTCTTTCGCTTCAAGTGGCTCTGTAACTCATTTCAAACACAACAATTCATTAAAAAAAAGTTGCAGTAAGACCAGTCACCACTTGCAAACCACAGATAATTTTCCAAGGTCAAAACGTTTGCAACACAGTTAATGAAACTACAGAGATTGTTTATGCGTCTCCATGTATTTTGCATGAAAGACTGCAGGAATCTTTCTTCTTTTACAATTAAATATGCATTAATGTTATTTTAGTAGCCATGTTGTTAAAACACAATTTAGTTATAAGCTGTTTAAACAATATTGACAGGTATATTTTGAATATTAGCTAAACAAATCCACTAAATATTCACTCACCGGACATGAATAAATACTTGAGTTATGATTCAGCTTTTTAGGGAGCTTCAGAAACACATCCTAGACATACTTAGATTTAAATCGCAGACACTGTTCATGAGTTTCTGTCTTAATCCTCACCTTTCGTGCACGTACTTGTGTGCAAATCACGACATATTACTAAATTAATGTAATGTCTGTTTTTGTGAGAAAAATAAATCCTTTGTTCCTCATTTTGGATCACTGTCATTGTGTTGCCGGATCATTTTGAGTCAGAAGGCTTGGAAGGCAGAGAGGAAGACATTAGCTTCACAGCATGGGCGAGCGGACTGAGGGGAGAATTCAGGAAGAAAGAAAATGTCTTGTTTTTTTTTACATGTATATTTTGGTGTTGTGACACATCCTCACAAATCAGGTTATTGTTTTCAGTATTGCAGCGGATGAACAAATGCACAGTGATGTGTAGCAGTTATATCAGCTTTGTCAAACATAGTAAATCCATGTGCAACCTACTGGTTTTGTACTCACTTAATATGACAGTGACAGCTTGCTTAGTGTCAGCATTAAATGTATATGTTATGTCATTTAGATAGAGGAAAGGTGAGTAATGTGTGCATGGTAGCAGGACATTAAGATAAGACAATGTTTCACTGTTGTGCTACGGATTGGTAAAGCAAACACTGGGCGGCCAGATAATATTTTCTTGTGGAATAGCTTGATTACTGTGCATACTTTCACTGATGGTGAACTATTGCTGTTATGCAGAGTAGGAACATACAGCTACCAACTGTGTTGTCAATTTTAGAGTGACAGTCTTAATTTTCTTAAGCTTTGATGTATTCATTTGCAATTCTGATATGGAAATCACAGTTTAATGGGCCTCTAGTACCAGAAAACCTTTAGGTTTGCTATTGTGGGAACAGCACATATGTTACAGTACAAATCACAATGTGTCCTTGCCTGTAGTGTCCCAGTGAGCTCTAAACAGTGTGACTCTAGGCTAGCATGCACAACACCAGTGCCCAGAACCTGAAACAAACACCATTTTTCTACCCGTGCGTAGCCCATTAGATAAAAATGTCCCAGTCATTTTTTCCCCCAGGAGTAGCTGAAGCAGTTCCTGATTGAGTCATCAGTACCACTGCTGGCCCCTTCAGCACATACAATTGGACTGACAAGGAATTTACATAAAATGAATGAATTAACAACAAAGGTTTGCCAGATAGCTGAGTGATCAAGGGCAGCGAGACTAAACCCAAACTGAATGCACAACAAAAAATGAACACCAATGACCCGCTAACATAAAGACGCAGAGAAACACCAAACAATGACATGAAGCTTTACTAATCAATAAAGAACTACGGTAAGGGAATAGCCACTGAATGTTGGTAAAGTTTAAAGAGAAATCTCCGTATGAAACATGATTCTTACAACATTATAAGAAATCTGGTAGTCTGATACTTTGATGAAAATACATATGAAAATACGATACAGCCATCATCGGATGCGTATCAGACGGGAACGACAAGGAATACAGGGGAGTCATCAGCGACTTCGTCAGCTGGTGTGACACCAACACTCCACCTGCTGAGGAGACTGAGGTCCTTTGGTGTCTGCAGGACTCTGCTAAAGACATTCTATGACTCAGTGGTAGCAT
>VOQJ01043186.1:0-17891 GCA_015052665.1 Apistogramma diplotaenia
AAGCGAAGCTGTCTGTTTACCGGTCGATCTACGTCCCTACCCTCACCTATGGTCATGAGCTTTGGGTAGTGACCGAAAGAACAAGATCGCGGATACAAGCGGCCGAAATGAGCTTCCTCCGAAGGGTGGCTGGCCTCTCCCTTAGAGAAAGGGTGAGGAGTGCGGCCATCCGGGAGGGGCTCAGAGTAGAGCCGCTGCTCCTCCACATCGCAAGGAGCCAGTTGAGGTGGTTCGGGCATCTCACAAGGATGCCTCCTGGGCGCCTCTTGGGTGAGGTGTTCCGGGCATGTCCCACCGGAAGGCGGCCCCGGGGCCGACCCAGGACACGCTGAAGGGATTATATCTCTCGGCTGGCCTGGGAACGCCTTGGGGTCCCTCCGGAAGAGCTTGTGGAGGTAGCTGGGGAGAGGGAGGTCTGGGCTTCTCTGCTTAGGCTGCCGCCCCCGCGACCCGGCCCCAGATAAGCGGTGGAAAATGGATGGATAGATGGACGTGAAAAACTAAGTACACAACTAAGTACATGATTCAGTAGCTTGTAGAACCACCTTCGGTCAAGCATCAGCTCTCAGACAGAGGGACTTATGTTTGACTACTGAACACTTACAGTAAGTATGCAGAGGTGTTCAATCTTTACTCAGTGAATGCAAGTTGCCCAGTTCCTGTGGCTCCAAAACAAGCCAAACTCATTCACCCTCCACCACCGTGCTTGACAGATGGTATGAGGTGTTTGAACCGATATGCCGATATGTTTGATTTACACCAAACATACTGTAGCACTGTGCACTATGGCAAAACTTATATCTCATCTGTCCAAAGGACATTATTCCAGAAGGCTCGTCATTTGCTCAGATGCAACTCTGCAAACCTAAGATGATTCTTTTATTTTGTCCTGATGACCTTAGAACTGAAAGAGGATATGTGTTCTTTTTCACATGACTGTAGGTGGCAACCATAAATGTGATGAAACCAGAGTGAAAAACATGACATTTTCTCAGCCAGGGAGGTCAAGGAGCAACTGCTCCCACAAACTCCTGGAAACCTAACACCTGCTGGGTGCATTCATTAGGTCCATCTTTACCTGAAACTGATATCTACAGTTAAAAGAAAATGAGCCTGAACTGAAGTACAATAGGCCTGTGGATGGCCTGCTTCTGGTCTGTTTTGTCTTTTTAAATGAAGTCTCCGAATGCTGTGAGTGGGGTGGAGGGGAACTGCCTCTCTCCCTTTCCCTGTCTCCAGGAAACATATGGAACAGATCTGCCATTTGGCTAGGCCTTGTTCTGCCACGTCTCACAGACACACACACACACACACACACACACACACACGCACTCACACGCACACACCTAACTTCAAGGCTTTTACCTCTCTTCACCCTCTACTTTTACTCTAACTATTCTCTGGCTTCAGCTTTATTTTTTATCATCTCCTTTTGCATCTTCCACTTTCTCCTTTAGTTATGACTTTACTAGTCTTAATTGTCTGCTGAAGATGAAAAGAAAAGGAAAACGGATGAATGATATGATGCTCCACATGTCTAAACAGAGGTCAAGTTGTTAGGCTGCAACTAAACTGGAATATCAAAAAAAGGGGTGTCCGCAACTAAACTGGAACCTAAGTCTTATGTTTACTTGAAATGCTTTATAATGTCTCCTTTATTTGCATGTTACAGTTAACTTGTGCTAACAACAATTAGCATCCTTATCACACTTTTGTAAAACAATTGTCACATAATCGCTTAAAGGGTTTACTACAGTATCTTCCAATCTGGAGTCCATGCTTCATCCCATTTCACTTATAAACATAGTCAAGTAGATGAGGCACAAAGGCATAAAACCACACTTTTCATTATTAGTATGATGTTACAGTCATAAATCAATGCAACACTTTAAAAAAAATGTTGATTGTATTGGATACAAAAATTACTGTATGTTTGGATTATAATTAGTTCTAAAATGACTTACTGACAAATCACTTTAACACTATAGGTTAAAAAATAGGATACGAATCAAATTGGTACAGTTGCTCTGATGGCATTTCAAAAACTGGCACAAATCCCCTGGAAGCACAAGTTCTAGAGCACATAATTACCAGGTGTTGGTAGATCATAATGGGGTGCATGAGCCTTAGTCAGCTGCAAATGGCAAAGTAAGAACCAGAAATAAGAAATGCTAAAATTATAATAAATAGAAACCACTGAGAATGCAGTCACTTTTTAGTAGATACGTCTATGGCAATAGATGTATCTACTAAAAGGTGAAAAATCCTGGCAACATCTTTTTCCAATTATGTTCACAAGATGTACCAAAAACGTATCTGACCTTGAGGTCAAGGTCGCCAAGATTTGAACTTGTTTGAGATTTTCAGTATAAATATCTATGGTGTAAATTTGAACATACTACATTACATGGTTCTCAAGTTGCCATGTTCTCGAAGTTAAAAATTGGCCACCACACCGGATGTTCCTTATTTGGTTTTGTTTTCTGAAGCATTTTTTTAAAAAACATATTTAAGTTTGGATTTTTCTTTTTTTCAGGTTGCTTTCTGAAATTGTGTTGTGATTCATAAAATAGTTATCACACACTGTGCTTACCAAGATTTCATGTTTCCATTCTTTCTGAGCAGTCTTTGTGTCCTTGGTATTATATGGTATTTCACATAATGGCTACAATATATTTGGTATACTTGTGTCCACAAAAAGCCCATCCTTCACTTCTCAGCCTCATCATTGGTCCTCTCTTCCTCAGATTCTGCTAATTACCAATCACCTACAACTACCTGAGTTGATGATACAACACTGACAAAAAATATCAAGCTGCCTCATATTTTTTCCGTCATCTTTTTAACTTTCATTCCAGTTTTAGATGCTCTTCCTCATAAAACTTTGATAAGATAAAAGTTGCTGAACATGCTTTTCCCTCTCCCCCTTTTTGTTGCAGGGAAATGACTGTAAATCTTGTAAATCTCCTTCTCAGAAACGTATCCACTGCCTGGGGAAATAAATCAGCTCTCTCTGCATACAGTTCAAATATTTTAAATCCAAGAACAACAGATTTAAATCACATTTCCACACCTCAATCTTTTCCTCCTCTTCAGCCTGCACTGTCCATCAAATAGCATCATGGGACACCAATAAATACTAGAGTTTTGTCACAGCCTCAATATTCTGTAGGTGACTTTTGATGCAGTGGCTTAACAGGGAGTGTGCCAACAAGTATCAGTGTGTACATTTTATAAATTTTATTTAAAATATCACCATACTCATAAAACCTTCAGAAAATAAAGCGAATGGTCGTTATAACACTGGAAGAAGTTGGTGAGAGGCCAACAACAAAGGTAGAAGAGGGTTGGAGGGAGCTCAGGTTTCCAGAGTTTACACTGAAGAAAAAAAAATGGAATTGGCAGTCATTAAACAGGAGACAGGCTGATTGGATTGGAGATCCTAAAAGCTCATTAGTCATCAAACAACTCACTTAATTTGAGGCTACTGAAATTTAAATCTCATTAAATTACCAGCAGAAAGTATGACAGTGTTTTATTTTCAAAACTTATGTTCCAAGATTTACATTAAAAATCTGCCCAACAGTTCACACCTATTCTTGTGTAGTAGCTGAAGTTCTACTACACATGTAATCCTGAAAGGGGTTACATGAAGAAACCAACATCCAAAACTGACATTGAAATAACTCGTAGCTCAGTGTTCCAACATACAACAAAAGCAACTCCTATCGCAACTAGAGATGGATGAGGTACAACACAAATGCTACAGCAAGGGGGAGCCAGGACAACAGGTCATCATCACTCCGAGACAGGGTACCAACAACTAGAATACTGAATACCAGAGCAGTAGCTGACCTGAAAGATAAGATCATTGCTATGAAGGAAACCTGGACCCCTCGAAGCGACTACCAAGACTATGTGAAGTATCCTCTAAAAGTCTAGTAGAAAATGCTAATGCAGTGCTATGGACAAGCCCTACCACGACAATCACTGAAACCAATCAGTTGATATATACCACGGTAACAGTGATCCTTGAGATGCTTGGCTATAAGATGAACACCAACAAGGAGCAGTACTCTCCATGGAAAAGACGCTAGAAGTAAGATCAGGAGAGCACGAAGGGAAGTTAGCTAGCTAGTTACAGAAAGGTGTGATGAAGAAAGGGGTGCCTAAGAAGTACAACGGGTTGTCCATCTGCAAAACACCTGCTACTGGTAGATAGAGCAGTCACTTGAGACTGTAAGACCAAACTGACAAACCTGAGCACCGCCTGGATTGACTACAAGAAAACCTATGGCTCGATGCCGCACACATGGATCCTGGAATGCCTAGAACAATACAAGATCATCAGGACTCAAAGAGGCTTCGTCAAGAACTCGATGGGAATGTGGAGAACAACACTAGAGGCCAACTTCAAGCCAATTGCACAAGTCACCATGAAGTGTGGGATCTACCAAGGAGATGCTCTGTCCTCACTACTGTTCTGCATAGGCCTGATTCCCCTAAGCCAGATCATTGACAAAACTGGCTGTGGATACAGACTACAAAATGGAGCAACCATCCGCCACCTGCTGTACATGAATGACATCAACCTGTATGCCAGGAGTGAAGGAGATTCACTTAACCACACCACTAGGATCTACAGCAATGACATTGGATGTCACTCAGACTAGTGTAGTCGGATGGTAACAAAGAGAGGAAGGTATTCAAAACTTTGCAGACATTGAGAATAGCTGCAAATACCTTGGAATCCCACAGGCTAATGGGAACCATGAAGAGGCCATTAGGAAAGCTAACAGCACACAGGCACTAATCACGGGAACAAAGGAACAAGATTTGAGCACAAGATTGATGGAGGCTGGAGTCTACCACACCAGGCAAGGCCCCAGGTGCAGGCTGTGCAAAGATGCCCCTGAGACAATCCAGCACATAACAGCAGGGTCCAAGATGCTAGCAAGCAGGGCATAACGGAACGCCATAAGCAAGTGGCTGGCATAGTATACCGGAACATCTGCCGAGTATGACATGGAACTGCAGAGGTCAAAATGGGGCTCGTCCAAATGAATGGTTGAGAATAACAGAGCAAAGATCCTGTGGGACTTCTAAATACAGGCAGACAAACTTGTAATGGCGAACCAAGCGGATAATGTAGTGGTGGACAAAGGAACAAGGTCGTAGTGATAGACGCTGCAATCCCAAATGAAGGCAACATCAAGAAGAAAGAACACAAGAAGCGTGACAAAGACCAACTGGAAAGGATGTTGAAGATAAAGGTAATAGTGGTAATGTAGTAGTAGTGCCCTGAAACTGGGAGAGTGGCTCCAGCAGATTCCACAATACTGTTGCACATGGTTTTCACATATGAACAGTGGTGCCACCAGATTAGTGTGGACATGCTGCTGATGCATTTTTTTTTCACGATACTCTGTTTATAGTCCCTCACTGAGTGAATTTTCATGTGCAGGCCAGCAGACACAGCGTCAATCTTTTCAAAAATATCATTCTTTAGGGATGCCATCATTGTGTGAAGCATTTTAGCATCAACAGTGTTAGCGGTTGCTGGTGGTGTACCTGGGTCGGGAGGGGTCTGGGCTTTGCGGCCTCCCTTCGATGTATCTAGCTTAGGACGAGTAGAAGTCATAATAAAAGCTTTGTAGAATGTTAAACTGAAGCAGCAGCGCCTAAAACAGTTTATAAAAGTAACAGGACTGTCACCATGCACAAAAATATACAAGAATGAATAAATTTAATCACATTATCTCTGAGCAGTCGGAGGACATGTCTACTCCTTTTAATGCCTCAAAGTGCCCCCCGTTTATAGTCCCTAATTCCATTTTTTAAAGAGGACATAACCATGACTGACAAATATTCAGTATATTAAAGACACTCATCCAGTGAGAGCTGTTTTCATGGCAGACCTTTCCAGCAAACCCAAACAACTAATGAGGTACAGTCTACACAAACTGCTGTAGACGCATTCAGGAATGAATCAAACGCTTCATAATGGCAAAATCACAGCAAAGTACTCTCAAAGGTTGGAGAAAATTGAATATTTAGGCTGTCATGCCTCACTCAACACATAGTTAGTGTCCAAAAAACATGCAGACATTCACACAAAACAGAAACATACACCAGCAACTCATCCAGAGCAGAGCCAAGGCTGAACGAGGCCAGTGAAATTAAAATGTTTAGAGGCAAAGTCTGAAAGGCCTGTTTGTTCATGTGAGAGAATCCCAGCAGTGATGCTCTCTGCAGGGAAAAGACTGACATGAAAAATGAGCAACAAGGACGACGAGCCAGTTGCTGTCTGGCTCTGGAGTGGAAAAATCTGGCTTATGATGAATGTGTGCGACAGAGTGTGCGTGTATGAGATGAAGGAAAAAAATTAGATGGGTGTGTAAATCTAACTGAGAAGCATCACAGTAGTCAAAAGTATAAAAGTAAAACCACTTAAATCTGATTTACAAAGTAATGAAAAATCATTATGTTCTGGATTCCAAACCTGTGTTTAAGTAATTTGTTTTTTGGCCTTACAATCGTTTTAAAACATTTATCATTACTGTTCTTTGATTCCCAGCAGTACACAGAAACTCGAGTCGGCTTTTTGTTCTTAAGTAAGGGCATAAACCCTAACACTAATCTCACCACTTTCTATTAAAACTGCAGTTTAGGCAAGTTACCAGTAATCTACAGTGTTTAATCTTCAACCAGCAAAGGAAATTCTAGATACAGCACAAACTCAAAACATGTGCTTTGCATGATAAGCCAGGAAAACAAGGAAGAAGCTGAAGATAACTAACTTTGGTGCTAGCCTTATAGCCAAAAAAAAAATCCAAAAAAACCCAAAACAAAACAATGACATCATGCAAAAGTTAATGGTGTACCAGGTATAGAAGGAGGTTTGAAAATAGGTACTACACCTTAGCAATAAAAGCTATGAAGTCCAAGTTTAAGGGACTGCTCTGAATGGTTGTCACAGGCCGAAGTGCAATTATCTCTGGCCAAAAATGTTGTTTCACTACAAACGAAATTAAGCACATTGGAGACAAGAAATAGAACTGTGGAAGAAGTCTGGGTGCCTCCTAGGTGAGGTGTTGAGTGTGCTGAACAGAAAATGGAACGGTAACAGAACATCTGATCGGCGCAGCGTTGGTTTGATACAGCTTCTAGATACTGAAAGAGCATTTGGGACAGCTCCAAAAAAAAAGAAAAAGTGATGTCCAAAAGGAGGATACAAGCAAACATGGGAAAATACTTTAGTCTGGAATGGACTTGTCCCTTAAGCTTATTTCCATGTTGTGATTATTTTGGGATCTTCAAGATACTGCATGCGGTTTATGTTTGATTTCACAGACCACCGGTTATTTCTATTGAGAGGCAATTTTGCAGATTTTAGTGGGTGGATAGACTGATTTTATGGTGTGTGGAACAGCTAGTGGTTAAAACTAAAGGATGAGCCATTTGTGGGGGTTTCCCATCTTACCTGGACGATGAGCTTTTGTTATACACAAGTTCAGTGTTTTGAATATGGGTTGATAATTCAAATTTGCTGTATGTTGTGCTGGAAGATATTTCCAGCTTTGCTATTTGTTATGGTTTGGAAAGCATGGACCAGCTCAGTAGCTAGCTTAAATGGCACAGTAACACATGCTAGCAAATTTAACATGATCCAGTTATTTAACACTTCAATAATGATTTATTTGCCGTTTGTGCTGCAGTGGCCATAATTGATGAACAAATATCCACTTTGTGGTGAAAACGTCTTTAAACTAAAGATTCAGCATTACGAATTTTGAAGGAAAGTGGACATCTTTGTATTTTACTGTATAAATGTTTGTGAAGGCTGAATCAGAGGTGTAAAAGGCTATAAATACCTTTTGTATATCAGTTATTTCACAGAATGTGACACAGTGAGATTTACATCAATTTTGCATGTTGCCTTGCTTGCAAAAGCTCATTATCCAGCATACGTTGAGTTTCTTTGGTTATTCAGAGGTGTTTTGTGTCCCTGAAGACAGCACGAATACTGACCAGGGGTGACAGAAAATAATAATATGGTCTCCGTTTTCTCTGCCGATTCAAATTTGATATGACTGAAAGGGCTTGAAAAGGTAGCGTACACTGATATCTTAAACCAAAGTGTGTGGAAATAAAATAATTGAAAAAACAAACAAAATCTGTAGTCAACCTGGTCTTTTGTTGATTTTTAGAGTAGAATAAATTACGTTTTTTACAATAACATTATTTACAAAACTACTTTAACAACTGTGGTAAGGGTATGCAGTAGCATAGCAAAAGCACAAGGACAGACAAGAGAGCAGAAATGAGAGAAACAGATAGAAAAATATAGAGGCATGCGGCCATAGCCAGAATCACACACTGTTATTTTAGCCAGTAGCAATCTTAAAGCCAGAGCTTTTGAAGACCAGTCCAATAAAAAGAGATTTTATCCAGATGGAGTTTACTGCTGAGGAGACAGTCGCATTCTCATCACAATTAGCACAGAAGGAAGCACTCAAGACCACAATGCCCTATTAAACAGACATAATTACATTAACATGGGAACTTCCCAGAATTCCCCTGCCTCGAAAAACATATGAAAAATACATCGACTTTTGCTGCAAGCAATATATAAACAGATGAACCGTAACTGTAGGGAGAAAGGAGAGGAGGCTACTGTATTGTTGGACGTGTGTCTATGATTCATCCAAGGAACGAATCAAAGAAAAACTAACGGCACACCATTTTTACAGGCTACATACAGACTGCCTTAAAGCTGGAGCAAAATTAAAACACAGTAAACAAACAAGGATCTCCAAAACTAACAGCTATAATATTTCATTACAGAAGTAAACCAAAAAGATTATGTCTAATGTTTAACTTGTAAATCATAAAATAAATAATTTTGTCAACTTCAATTAAGGACAAATTCATCTGTATCAGCAAAGTCTGAGCCGCTAACAATGGATCATATTTTTTCCAGCCTTTTTTCTTTAGTTATTTATACCAACCTTGTTCCAGGGAAACAAATAAATCTTCATGTTTTATAGTCTTTAAGCTCTGTATCATGCAATAAAGAAATAGCCAGCACAAATGATGTGACCAGGTATTACAATAAGATGAATATAGATAAGCTGGAGGAGATGGCTTTTCTGCTAGACTACTGATCCCATAAGGTGGGTGGGTGGATGGGTGGATGGATGGATGGATGGTACAGTCTAGGCTGATTTTTCAAATGTAAAATTCCTCTTGCTCTGTCTGGTTAACAATGGTGAATAGACATTAGAGAACAGAGTCTGAATTCAGCACCACCCAGTTGTGCAGATAACAAACCTTCAGTCTAATTATACTGCACTTCTCAGTGAAGACTGTCAGCCAACCAGCAGAAGGGCTGATTAGTTTTAATGAGAAGCACCGAAAATGCTCAACGCCCCAAAAAGCAGGCTCCTTATTTTGAGAAACTGAATAGACAGCCATACTTTATTCTGTATTTAGGTGAGTGAAAGTTATGGTCACACTGGGGCAAAGACCGAAGACCAGCTGCACATTGTATGCATTTCTGAAGTATGATGGGCTAAGAGACATTAGCACATTTTCAGCAGCAGCAGGTCCACCAGTGATGTATGGTACCTGAAAACACATGTCGGCAATGAGCTTCCTCTGATATCCCTCAGCAGGATTGAGGCCACCCATGGTTTTAAGTAAGTCGGATCTTACTGATAAAAGATGGTCCTGAACAGCTAAACACCAGGGGGCCACAAGGTAACCAGCAACTTGATAGTGAACTACATGCATTATGTATTTAAACGGATTCAAAGTCAGATCGCTTTAGAGTTATTGCTAAACTTTCCCTCAGTTTTTGTCTGGGAGAAGGAAAATTCAAGGAATGCTGGGGATAACAAATCCATTAGTCATCAGAGAACAGGGAACATCTATCCAATACCACCGCACACTGAAACCCACTGAGTCAGTAATATGCTCCATATGCCTCATATTGGGTTAGTCCAAACCGTTATGTCCCAGCTGACAGTTTAATTAGAGCGGTCTGTTGTCCAGTACCAACAGAAATCTGTCTTCAAGACAATATCACTGCTGACACAAGGCAGTACAGAGAAAATAAAAGATTCTTTTATCAGAAGGAACAAACAAGCTTAACTTGCCAAAATGCCTCCAGAGAGGCAGTATGAATGCAAAGCTACACACAAGTTAACAACTTGTGTGTAGCTTTGCTATAAAGCTAATCTGTAACAGTCACAATAGCTGCAAGTCCACCATGTCCATGTGACTCTTAGATACTTCTCAGGCTGTTGACCCCCCACATTTCACTTTAGGTCCGTAATAGTGTTTGATGTGGAAATTCATTACAGGGCTGCAGCAATCCAATATTTGGATTCAGACTTAACCCTTTAACAAGGGGCTATCTGAGCAAACCCACTCTGAATTACGGTAATTGGATGACGGTTCTCTGAAGGCTGAGAAATTGCACTTCATACCTAACAGAGCTATTACGGTAATTGTTGCCGGACGCCCACAAAGGCGGGATATTTGAAATACATTGTGTCGCCGAAGACACATTTGGTGTTAAAATGCAAATTTCATGTTGTTCTGTGTTCACTATGACGTACGTCAGCCACAGTGCACCAGCTGCTAGCAGGAGCGCTAACACAGCATGGAGGAAGCCAAGAGCAGAGCAAAGCAAAGCAACAGGTATTTCACACCAGCTACACTGACAGCTTTGAGCTCCTCAGCCTGGATGACTCACTTGACATACAGTGTGCAACACTTGTCAGGAAGCTTTGATTGCACTGTAACATGTTTTGGGGAACAGAGAAGGAAGAACAAAAACTCTGACATTTTAAGACCTGGTTAAGATCAAGTTTGTTACTGGGCTTGACAACACAAGTTATTTGTCTATGAAATGACAAAACAACTCCACCTGTCTCTCATCTTTTCTCCACATGCACATGCGTAAGGAGGCACCTTCAAGAACAAGAATACAATAAATTTGTTGCAAGATGCAATTACGCACCAATCATTGTATATTTATGAGTTCAGCATTCTTTTATTTTCCATTAAATAACCTCTACTATTCCCACACAATAAAAGGAGCCAATTGAGGTGTTTAGGATGTCTGTCTAGAACACGTTCTGTACGCCTTCTACATGAGATCTCGTGTGCATTTCCAAATGGGAGGTGACCTCAGGGCAGACCCGGGACACGTTGGCGCGGGAACGCTTCGGCTAACTCAACTCTAAGTCTTAAATGTATTTTTGACATATTCCATATTCTATTGGAATTTGGATTTTAGTTTCTTAACAGGGGTATAAACTGTTTCTTTCTATACCCGTTTTAAAATAATATCACATACTACTTGGCCAGCCAATCTTTTTACTTGAAAGCCTTCTTCGTTGGTACTTTAAGGTGCTTTGTTTGGGAGGTAAGCTGAGACAAGAGCTTCCAGGTTTAGACACACACTAAGGACTCTTTACAGTAAACCGTCAGAAACATAAAAGACAGCACATCCTGACTATGCAATGACATGAACCACAGATCACGTGTAATTCAGCACAGCTGAATTCAATGGCTCCTGATCGGGGATGAGGCAAATAAGACAAGAACAGACCCGATCAGATGGGTGGAGTACAAAAGGGTAAATAAACTGACTCATTTTCCAGAAGGCAAATGAATATGTTGGATTTAGAATACAACAGAACTAAACAGTGAAGCGTATGCCTTAAATTCAGCATGTGGATTTTCTTTCAAACTCAAACAAGGACAACATTCTGGCATGGGATCACTGTCCTATCAAACTCACTGAGAGGTAATTGAAACCATGCATGCCTGGGGTTCCTCCACCTACACAAGTTTCAACCTTTTAGCAATTTATCAGACAGTATACACAGAACAACATGTGTAGCATGACAAAGTTGTATGTGCAACAGCAAAATTTAAATCCAGATCTTCCTCCCTGTGCATCCCTCAGCATCTGCTCTCCATCTGACCCTGACAACAGCAACCATTCACAGACAATGTGCAGATTGCAGTATTGAACAGTATCTCTACAACAGCCATTAACACTGTGCCAAAGTAAGAAGCTACAAAAGATAAAACAACTTGCTAATTTATTTTATTTGAAATCTGATATGTATAAAACCCGGTCAAACGTGTGAACAAACAGTATAGCCTTCCTTTGAATGCCTGGAAACCAGGAAAAGATAAACATTGGATAAATTAAAAACTAACCTGTTGTTTGTAAAACCAAAGTGGTGCAGCAGTTGTTCTGTTTTAACCATCAGGTCATCCTCTGGGACTAAATTCCACAGCTAATTTCCACCATATGAACCAAGGCTGGGCAGAAGGAAAATAATTCACTTCTACGGGGAATATGAAGACAAAATACTTCTGCACATGGATTAAATTCCCAAAGATTACAGGAAAAATGGAATAAAACCACCGTAACACACACCTAATTTCATTTCACTTAGTAAAACAGTCAAGGAGAAGAAAGCTGCTGGAACAGAGGCAACTTACTTTTATGGGAATGACTATAAATACTATAAATAACGTACAAGTTATTCAACAACTGAGATGGTAAGTTGAAATAGATCTTAAACTGAGTCCATGCAAATAGTCAAGGCATCCTTTCAGGAGTCACTGTGAAAAGTTTTAGGCAACTTAGGCATTTAGACTTTTGTCCATAAATTAGTAAAACCAGAGAGGCACCGAGAATCATTTGGAACCATTTTCACCAAAAGAAAACAGCTTTTTCATTTGTTCCTATTCAATTTTTTTCTTTATGATTGGGGGTCAAAGTAAGTAAGACTGATTTTATATCAGGTGGAATCCTAAAAAAATTTTTGACTTCAGAAAGTCAAAAACTGTGATTGATCATTATTTATAGAGACAATGGTTCAATGAAAACAATGTTACATTTGGGCGGGGGGTGGCAGCCAAATGTTGACAAGTATATTCATAAATAAATGTATCCATCCATGTGCTTATCCAATTTGGGAGAATTTAAATGTGCTATATCCCAGCACATGATTGACTGCATCACAGTTCAGGTCGTTTCCAATAAATGTTTTCTCTTAGACAACGCACAGTCTTTGTGTTGTGGTCAGTACCCAGCAGTTGATCAGTTTAGCAGCAGACAATTCCTCTCTGCACAAATCTAAGGGTCCATGATCAAATTGCAAAAGGTTAAAACCAAACTCCCAAAAAAAGCTGTTTGAAAATTGCAGCTGTGCTGGAAGAGGTCCAAAACGGCTCTAGAACATGTCCTTGAAGGTGAGGTCATCCTAAATCAAGTCCTGGAACTTTATGATCAGACATCATATACTATTCTGAGATATCATCTGTAAATCATCATTAGAGCATGTTGCATAACAGTTTTCAACCCGTACAGAGTAGCAGTTGGTCAGTCCCCTGAGGGAAACGCACCATCCACCCTGGTCTTATATAGCAGCCAATTCACTGTACAACTAAAGTGTTCCACTTACCAATTTGTATAATCAAAAAAGCACCTCATCTGCAACTTTGATTATTCATTCTTATTGTCTAAAACAATAACAACAACTAACAAAAACTTCCAAGCTAGAAAGACCGAAGTAGTGATCTGTTACCTGGGATGCTCTCGGTGTAACATAAGGAATGCTGCAGGGATTTGGCAGAAAAAATTCCCAGCCTGGCGCAACAGTGCCAGACAAACAACCGCTGGCTGGAACCCTGTGCTTTGATGGGAAAAGCTCATTGAGATTCATATGCATCTCAGATACTGTTCTGACTTAATTGTTAATATTACTAACTGACTGAACCATCAGGAAATGTGCAAGAATCACAACTATATAATATATATAAAGGTAAGATGCTCTGCAGAGGTGCACGGCTGGCTGAGAATTTTCCAGAGGTTACTTTGATTTATCTTTGTTTAGTTTCACAATTAGCCCCCATTAGAAAATTCAATAAGTGTGTTTGTGTTAATCATTAACTTGCAATAACGCAACACTCATTACATAACAAGTCTCAGAGCTAAAATAAAAAGCCTCACTGTCAGTTCTCCAGCTGCTGGCGGCAGCCCAGAGCTAGCAGGTGGCTATGTCACTACTAAAGCACACAGAGCTCAATGGTGGGTTAATACATCATGTCAGTAGCCAGCCAGACCTATGCAGACCAAGGCTGTTTAATGCGAGGTGGTCCACCGTGTCGAAAGACTCCCAGTGAGTGCGGTGAAATGGGAGTGTGGGGAGCACATTTACTCATGCATGTTGTTTTGTCTGAACTGGCTTCAGCCTGCCATTACTTATCGCTCACTTACACCTGTCACCCTAAAATTCAGCTCACCATCGCATCGACCGCAGCTGGTAGAAGAGAAAAGCCAGAGGGGAAAGTCGATTTTAAACGTAATCACTGTGCGGTTTGAGAAGTATTACAACACTCTGAAACAACAATATCGAATTATTTCTACTCGGCACAGCGTTTTGACTAAGTAGCTGCTCAAAGGGAGTTGATTTCATAACAGTCACAGCTCACTTTTTAATCACTGTGGATGTATACAGTTGTTTTAATACGCGTGGCTTCGTTTAACAAAGAAAGGAGAAAAAATACATTTATATTTGAATGAATACTCATACTGCTCCAACCACAATTAAAGAGATGCAGCCGACAATACTGCCATTCACACCAGTGTAGAGCCCATTGTATAGCACTGTTATAATTAAAAGGTTGCATGGCATCTAAAGGGCATCAGCATATCTGTGCTTGTATTTAGAAGAGTTCGCTCTCACCTGCCCAAATATTTAACATCCTCTGGTGAGCTAATAACCATGGCAGCAGAAACTACCAGTAGATACTGACTTTCATGCAAACTTTTACTACAAGAATCCGCTGCAACGCTGTTTGGAATTGGAAACACTCATTCTCTTGAGTTTTTAAAAGTTTATTTCTCTAAGTATTTGTAATGTTTTAATAGTGTGGCCATGTGTAAAATGGATGATGTACACGCCTTTATTGCTGTGTACTGTACAGTGGTTATGATCATCGTACCAAACGAAATAGAGATTTATTGTTGCGTATTCTTCAGGGGCTGAACCTGTGTGATTCAAATTCAGCTGATATATCGAGAGAGAACACAAAGCGCATAGGGAAAAGTGAGTAAAACTGTAGGACCTCTGGCTGCAAGCTGTAAAAATAGCTCAGTGTTATTTAATTCCAACTATCAGTTGCGCTTTGGAAGCGAAATACATTAGTTCTCCCATTAAAGTGGGGCTAAATAATGAGTAGTTGAGAAATGGTGCCAAAAAAACCAAAACACTCCAGCAACTATACTTCACAAGTACAATGTACAGTTACTGTTCACAGTAACCGTACACTGTAAATGATACATAAAGGATTGATGTTGCCACTGTTACATCACCAGCTGGTTAGTGAAGTCCTGTTTTAAAGCCGTGAGCGGTTTGCCATCTTGGTATTTTAAAACCATACGTTATGAGAAATTGATGAAACTGAGGGATGCTGCACCCTCATTGGCTAACCATTTGCCAATCACAAATGGTTAGCCAATGAGTATATTCTGGTTTATCCTCCTGATTGTAATATTATCACAATTTACAAAACGGTCATCCCATTGTATTTAGTATGACTTCAAGATAGCAAACCCGTATATTACACACACACGCTCGATGTGAACAATGCAAACCATTTAACAATTAGCTCTGCCAGTTTTATGAGGAAGGAAATGCTTTCAATATGTTAATTAAACCTCAAACGATACCCTACGCATGTTCTGGTGGTGAAACGCTGAATGTAAACATCTTTTGTTTACATGACAACTTCACACGGCATCTTCAGCATGCACACGACATCATGACTGGGTGGCTGTTGGTAAATCTGGTTTGAGCCACGTGGACCAAGTCCACTACAGAGTCAATCAGTTTGGGCTGAAAGTAAAGAGAATAAAATCATAATAAAATTGGTCTGTCTTGTCCAGCTCTCACCAGTGAGAGCTGGACAAGTGGTGATTTACAAGCCTTTTGCTGCCATTTACTCATCTGCCAGGTATTCCACATTTACCACTTGCTTTTATGAGGACATAAATGGTAAAATCAACATGGAAAGCTGTATTTTGTATATGCAGGTCTGTTGTGGGGCACAAACAAGATTTCAAAGGCTTTAAAAAGGTTTACCCACGTTCACAAACAGATTGAGCGTGACACGAACAGCCCCGACATGGTGGGAATAATGTGTGTTTAGTGGGTTATTGTGGGTGGTGTTCCCCATTCACTTGCTTTATTGTGGAGTGAAATACCAGTGAAACACCCTGACAGCCCAAACTCTGGTATAGAAAATTAATGACAGTAAAAACAATCTCCAGTTGCTGGCCCTCTTCCCAGAGTCATAAAAGTTTAAAGGTGTTCATAATTGCTAACACACCTGTAACAGTCTGGGCTCATGTTGCTTGGATGTTTATATCTGGGCCCCCGTCCTTTTCCTCTGGTCTTGAAGGCTAAGATGGTCACATGTTTCCCATTTAACCATTTTCTTCTTAAAATTCAGTCTTTGCGCTTTCGTTTTGCTTGTTTATAAAAACAATACAGTCTTTCATATTTTGTTTTATTTCAACATTTCTAGAGAACACACACACTAAATTATTACGAACTGCTCTGGATAAGTCCAACATTTCTCTGATTCTCTAACAAGAACAGCTGGACTTCAACAGCTGTTAAATAGACTGAGAGTCTCTTCAGTTTTATTGCTAAGAATCTCTTGGCCTTTCTGCCTTGGAAAGTTCTCCAATAGATTTTTCCTGTTTTGGCCATTTCCCAGTTATTCTGCTATTAATTGATTTTGACATTTTTTGTGTTTACCATGTTAGCTGTTATTTATTGATTTCTTACTGCCAATATGGCACTTTATTACATTTATACACCACAAGGCTTTGGGGGTCTTACCATATTAAAATGAAGAGACATTGATTAACGAGATGAAGAGCTGAGACATGACCAGAATGTTCAGTGAACACATCCTTCTTTTGGTTAGAATTTACTGTTCCTCCATTTGTCTCTTCAACCAGAAAACAAGAACACAGTCACTTTTGTGTTAAAATTTTATTGCTTGGCAAACCAGCATTTTAATAAATAATTAACTTACATGACCTCTGCATACTTGAACTTCTTCGCTTGAAGGAGCAACTCATTCGAAGTCTAAAACTCTGCCAATCTACTGTTTTACAGGAAAGTACTTTGGCCTTGAACATGGTTCCCACCATCATCGCAGTTCTGTTTGCCAAGAAACTGTTCTGAATCCCATGATGCCGTTCTTCATCAGGGCTAAAGCCGAGTGAATTCTGGAAGACACTAGCCTGTCCCAGACTGTAGGTGAACATGAAGGAAATGTGATATCTCTTGATGGGCTTGTTTGTAAAGCGAGGAAATAAAGAATTATCACAAAGTCTAAATACATCAAATACATGAGCACATGGATGGACTGCAATGAACTTATACGATTGCTGAAATCACACCGTGTCTTAAGAAAAAAATATCAGTGACAAGAAGACCGCAGCGAAGCTGTAAATTTCCCAGTCAATCGGGTTAAATGAGCATTTATAAGCATTTTAGTATTTACAGTTACAAGATGCATTGTCAGGTTTCTGTTGGAGAACTGAACAGCAAACTGCCTTGCTAGGAGACTAAAGTCATAATCTCTGTGCAATACTATTCACACTGGACAATATCTGTCACCTCTGTCCACTAGCGCAATATTCATCCACCTAGCATTATTACTCACCATTTATCGTATGTATATACTTAAATCATCATCATCATCATCTCCACTCCGGCTCAAAGACAAGTTGCTGCCCCAAGTGGAGGAGTTCAAGTATCTCGGGATCTTGTTCA